>JADRCH010000184.1:4165797-4264251 GCA_019843965.1 Rhynchomys soricoides
GCTTGGCTTGGCTTGGCTTGGCTTGGCTTGGCTTGGCTTGGCTTGGCGTGGCTTGGCTTGGCTTGGCGTGGCTTGGCTTGGCCTGGCTAGGCTTGGCTAGCCTGGGCTAGGCTGGGCTAGGCTGGGCTAGGCTGGGCTAGGCTGGGCTAGGCTGGGCTAGACTTTCTCTATAAAGAGCTAGTTGTGCAACACTTGTTGGTCTCTCATCTTTGCTGGTACTCTCTTCTCTAAAAGAGGCACAGCTCAGAACTTTTTTTGTAGTTCCTATTGGCCCTGGTCCCTCCTGCTGACTCATGCTGATTGGGCTGAGGCCTGGCCGTTCCTGTTAGGTCATGCCACCACTGATGCTATCCCAACATTACTGAACTTCAGGGATACTGCTGCTGTATCCCTGAAGTGTGTGGAAGTGGATAGAGTAGATGGAGCTACCACTGCTAATCTGTAAACTGAACTGCTTATTTCTTCACAATGCAGATGGAATTTGCTCCAAAGAACCATTTCTAAACAGGTCCACTTTCCCCATATCCTTTTTTATTTATACTACGGTTAGAAGGGAGCTTAAGAATCATTAAAAATAGGATTTGAAAAAAATTAAAGTTGCAGTGGCACAGTAAACCCTCCCCCACAAAATAATGAGTAAACGTTTTAAAAGTTTAGATGCAGTGAGAGGGAGAAGAATAGCAGACAGTACTAAAACTCATTTATGAAAATATCATAATGAAACCTATTCCTTTATATTTTACCCTTTAATGGTATATTTTAAAATAAGACAGAGAGTCTCAAGAGATGAAGTAGAAGTTAATAACACTTGCTGTTCTTGAGTGGACCCAGATTTGATTCCCAGCACACATGTGTCAGCTTAAAACCTTCTATAGCTCCAGTTTCAAGAATTCCAATGCATTCTTCTGGCTTTTACACACACACACACACACACACACACACACACACACACACACACACACACAGGAAATATTTCAAAAGAAAAACAGAAAAAATAAAAGATTACCTCCATTTAAAATAGCATTGAGATGAGATAGGGAAGATAGCCCAATCATCAATCATTTGCTGTCCAAGCCTGAGGCTCTGAGTTTGAATCCAGGAGAGGAGGCATGTGTTTTTCATCCCAGCACCTGGGAAGGGTAGACACAAGATCCCTGGAGTGGAAGTGATGAGCTCCAGGTTCAGCTAAATACTCTGTTTCAAAAAATCAGTTAAAAAGACACCTAGTATTGTGTTTTGTCCTCTCAGCGCATATACACCAGTGCCCACAAACTGATACATGGAAAAGTTATATTTAAATAAAAATACTAACATTACATTCAGAACTCATAGCTTGACAAAGAGATATGTTAGAAGCATAGGTATTAATAATGCCTTCCACTCACATTAAGGATACCATGCTGGAAAAGATTGCAGAGAGCTAAGAACCAGTCCACATTGAACATGCAAACTTTCTTTGAAAAATAAGCTCTCTCATCATATCTTTCATCTCCCATGTTGTGCAAAGAAGCTTTGGCTCTGCATTTATTGTTCAAATTATCAATGTGATCAAAATATAAAGAAGGCAGAAAATGATTTGTAGGTGAAAATTGAGTATTCTATTTCATATAAATAAAGAAGCAGAAATGTGCCTGCATCTGTTGGACAAAAAAAAGTTAACATGCAAAAGATTAAATTCAATGAAAAGGAAATGAGAACAATGTATAATGGCACACACATATAAAAATGCTCTAATGAAACTCATGTTTTCATACATGTGTGTGTGTATGTGTGTGTGTGTGTGTGCATATGTGTGAATGGATTAAAATGAAGAAAGAGTGACAGAAAAAGAACTGTATGTCAGACATTTTGCTAAGAACCATGAACCATAAATTTAAAAATTATTAAGACAAAATTTTTGGTTACTATGAATATACAAATTATCTGTGGTTTAATTGAAATGTTTTCTATAGATCTCAGGGATCTGAATACTTACTTGACCCCCAGATGGTGTATCTTTGTTGAGAAGTAAGAGTCTTGGTCTTGCTGAGAGAATATATCAGTGAGTGCTGGATTAAAGTTGACAAAGCTATCCTACCATCTCTGCTCGTGATTTGTGATTCAAAATGAAATCCCTCAGTGGCTGTCCATACTCCATAGACCTGGCACCTCCCCTGTACCTGCATGGATTCTAAACATCTGCAATATTCTAGCATGTTTCATCAGTGAAGTAGTAAAATAACTATTACTCTTAACTGGAAGGCTTGGAAATAGATTATATCTGGGAGAGGAAAAGTCAACTAGGGTGGGAAAAATTATACAGTGAAGTCCAGAAAGTGCCTAAAAACACAGTCAGGGAAGAAGTTGGGAAACTTTAGAGTAAATGTGAATTACTGAATGCAAGGCTTTCTCAAGAGATTCCCCCTTAAAGAACTTAACTCAGTCTCTGCACTACTGGATGTATTTTATTTACTCTTTCTACAAGCAACTGTACTGGCAGAGCCTTAATTATCATCTTAAATGCCAAGTTGATGTTAGGTTCTCTAAAGGTTGGAGTAGCATAAACCCTACAAAACTTGTCTTTGGAGGGATGAAGAGGTAAGAAAAAGCTCTCTGGAAAAGATCACAATTGACATAAATGTTAGACTATGCGGGCCTGCCAAACAAGGAGGAAAGAAAAATTATTTCAAAATATAATTGAGATAAGGGGGCAAACACATTCTCCCTTCATTCTGGAGACTATGTCCACAGTTATACATCTGCTAGGGGACAATTAATGCCAATACATCAGGGGTTAACTGAGGTACATGTGCAGGTAACTATGCAGAAAATGTTTTTTCAAATACAGTGTTTTATCTTAGAAGATTCAGTGGGTAAGGATAATGTTTTCTCTGAATAAAAAGGAATTAATCTATGTTGCCTACCTATAGAACAAGAACAATGTCAGCTTTCTGTAACCGTCAATGTTTACAGAATAAATGAGAAAATAAAACAAACCTTTCTTTACATTCTGAAGACCTATGCAGGTCTGAATAAAGTAGTCCACTCTGCCTTCACCCCATTTCTTGAGCATCTTCTCCCTCTCTCCACTCAATATAGTCTGAAAACTTTGTCTGTAAATATACCATTTAGTCTTTGTTGGAAAAAAATGTACAGAATGTAAAGGAAGAATGTGAGGTAGGGCCATACATTAATGTCATCCCATTCAGCACCTTAAAATCTGACTCGTAACCAGCAAGTAAACAAATGGATTTCTCCATTTGTTCCTCTCTTTCATGTACAGAATACATGAATAATGGAAGAGAGTGGCTTCCAGGCTGGCTTGCTTTCTCCTGTACTCATTTTCTAGCAGCACTCCTGAATCCCAAGTTCACTGTCATTGTTTTAAGAAGAGAAAGTCATATTTAAGAAAATGCTTATAAGAAAAGAAAATGGGAGGAAAGCTTTTCTGACTAGCAGAGCTTTTCAGGAGACAGATCAGGCACATCTGTCCCAAGATCTGCTACTTATTTAGTGATTATTGTATCTAGGCTCAATTATCATGTATTGATTTAGTCTATATGACAAACATCCTGAGGTCCATCTGATATACCTATTGTATTGCCTTTTAGCACCAAATAAGTTATGAAAAGAATGTAGTAGGACAATCTTGAGTTAAGTACATGGGGAATACTGGACCATTGAATCCATAACCTAACTTCTAGGAAATAGAGACATATGGTAGGAAAGTCAAGAAGGGAGTTTTTAAAGATGGTTTCTTCCATTTTTGAAATTAATGTTAAATTACATTATTTTACCCTTCTATTTCCTCCCTCCCATATGCCAATGCATGTTCTCATTCAAACTTATAGCTTCTTTGTTCATAAATTGTTTGTGTGTGTGTGTGTGTGTGTGTGTGTGTGTGTGTGTTTGGACATGTATACATAGGTGCACAGACATACACTGAGTATGTTGATCTACTGAAAAAAAAAGCACAGAAGACAAGGCCTTTCTGTCATTATGTTGAATTCTGTGATACTGTACCATGTTACTGAAATCATGATTTCCTGTCTAGCCCTGGATAGATTGTACTCTATATAAGGTGACTTTCCCTGTGTCACATAGTTCACCATGAAAAGTATAGTCAAGATCTTAGTTTATTATTTTAGCACACATGAAAAGATGTCTGGGCTGGAGACAGAGAGCAATCTGTAATGTGCTTTTGAGTGAACCTGAGTACCTTAGTTTGAACCTTAACACTCATGTAAAATCTTAGTGGAACAGTGGGCAATTTTAATCTTGACATTGGAGGAGGGAACCAGAAGGAACTCTGAAGCTCTGTCTAGCCAGCAAAATTGACTCAGTGAGTTCCAGATTCATAGAGAGACCATGTCTCAAGATAAGGATGGACAGTGACTGTAAGTGACACCCATATTGATCTCTGAACTTCATATGACATAAACACTTGTGTCATGCACCTGTACACATATACCAAACACTTAAAAGGAAGAAAAAATAATGACACCATAAGACCATTTAACAGAGTTCATGTGGTTTTGAAAAGTGGGTTTCACAGAAAAGAATGCTTGGAATAAGATCTAAAAAATCAGTAAAATTAATTCTGAATGGAAGGAACAAAGCAAGACAGAGAGAAGAATGTAATCACTTCACTTACTTACATTCTCTTAATATAAGACTGAACAGAGAAAATGCAAGCCAGTATTCCCAACTCAGAGAAAAACAGGGGAGGCTGCCAAAGGAAAAGAGCTAGTCCAGACACGTAGGGTGCTGTAATGCATGAAGCCAGTTCTGCTCTGTACACAAAAGGAAAGCATAGCTTCAGTAGAGTTCTATCAAGGACTGTGAACACAGAGGAGGAGGGCAGAGAGCAATGCTGATGCAGCTGTGTTTGTATATTTGTTTGCTAGAAACTAAATTTATAGACAGGATGTCTGAGATGGCAGACTTACCTGGACTAGTAAAGAAACATTTGTAATCACATAGGCAGAAGATGCTACACATTTCAGTAAGACAATGTCAGTGCAGATGCACACAAATTACATATGTTTTAAATTATATATATATATAATGTTTACATATATATGTGATATATATAATGCACATGCACATATTACACATGTATATGTGATACAAATAAGAATGCATTAATATTTATATATAATAAATATACACACACATATGTACACACACCCATGTGCATATGCATATACTATATGGTTAAAATCAGCTGTACTTTCTGAGAAATTAGAAGGGTGGTTACTGAGATAGAGTCATGAGACTTCTGGCTGGGTGAATGCCAATGGCACTCAGCAGGAAAAAAGTAGCATGGATTCCATGCCCTACCTGGCAGGAATATACAACACAGGCGTTCTAGAGGCTCTTAAGTCATATACTCTTGCTCACATGCAAAGAGTAGCATACCATGAAAGAAACACAGTAAAATTTAGGTACCTTATATATTGACCAAAGTCATGGAAAGAATGGAACAGAGCAGTATTCACTGTTGATGGACTTTCAACAACTGTTCCACTAGTTTTCCTGATAATGAGATGCAGGTGAGCTTGCCTTCCCTAGTTCTTTTGAGAGGTAGAATTTTATTCTCCTTGTCTAGAAATTCACTCCTGAGACTAATGATAAAATACTTTAGAAAGGTAGGTTTTCAACTACAGACTGTACAAATCCATACCATTATTTCATATACGGGGAAACTAAGGTCCAGCATACAGAATACATACTAACAGCTATTGCACATCATTTTACATTCTGCTTCATCTCAAAAAGTAAAATTCACACCTTGCTATTCTCATTAAAAGCTTCTAGGTAATTTCTTAACTTTTTCACTATTTGGCAGAATCAGTATTATTATGGAAATAAGCCAAATGTAATATCTCATTATCTAATTTTGCTTCAATCATTTATCTTCTTCCCTAAACTGTCTATTTTATAAATTTCTGTTATTCTCAATTGTGTTATCAATACCAGCAATAAGGTTTGCCTAAATTCAAGATCTATATCAAGGGAAGGTTTGTTTGTTTATTCATCTGTGGTTTTCTGTATGTGTACAAATTTCAACCCATCGAACCTCAACATTTAAATGTGATTAAAAGTAGAAACTACCATAGTCATTTGGATGATCTAGTATTTAATTTGGATTAAAACAAACAATCAAGCAAACAAACACCACTGGGTAGAGTGATAGAAGGTGGCTTAGCACTTAGGAGCATTTGATCATCTTACAGGGAAACTAGGTTACAACTGTCTGTAAGCTAGTTCCATAGGATCTGGCAACCTCTTCTGGCCTGTGAAATGACTGCACATGTACATACATCTCACACATGTATATTAGGAGGCAAACATGCTTACACATAAAATCAATGAACAAATCGTTCTTAAAGGAGCTTGATAGGCTTCTTTGTTTTTTGCACACATTTCAAAAAGGTATAGTATTAAACATTAAAAACTATACATCACGAAAAAATGGCACACTTCTAAACTAACTTTAGAGTGTCAAGGAGTTGGATTAACAAAGATTAGATAGTGAAAGTAAGCCTCACCCTCTCTAAACAAACATACAGAGAAAGAGAGGAGGAGGAGGAGGGAGAATGAGTATTTGATGTTGAGCAGGGAATGATTGGGTTTTAGGGTGACAATCAGACTTTCTCATAGTCCTCATTAATTATTTATGGCTAAGTTGAATGGTTTAAGACAAAATACTAAAATCTCCGATCTTGCGTTGCCTCATCCATATAAAAAAGAGGAAGAATAATTGCACTTACTTTATAGTGGTCTTGTGAGGATTGGTGATCAAAGGTAGGACAGTTTTAGATTATTGTTGCCTTAGAGAATGACAGTATAAATTTTAGCTGTGCTGAGGCAGATGATGAATATGTGAAATAAAAAGCTAGAAAATACTGAAAAGACCTAGCTAATCCTCTGTAGATAAAGGTGATTTGTGACTGTACTGTTAGAAAACAAGGCTTTATCATGCATTTCTACCGATGAAAACCTGGCTATAATGGGATCCTGAACAGACCTTGCATTATTTCTACAAAGAATGAATAATTTCTACTTGGGAAGACAATGTTTCCTGCATACCTCTCTCTTTATTCTTAGCTAGCTAATCAACTGAATAGTCTAAAAATGATAGAATATGCGTAGATGTCTCAGCTACTGTTCTATTGCTGTGAAGAGACAGTGTGGCCAAAGCAATGTCTAAGATAAAGCACTTAATTGAGGGCTTGCTTACAGTGTCAGAGAGTTAGGCCATTATCATGGTGGAAAGCAATTCAGCAGTTGACTATGATGGTGGAAAAGTAGCTGTGACCTTTTATATCTATAGCAGACAGGAAGCAAGACACACACACACACACACACACACAAAGAGAAAGAGAGAAAGAGAGAGAGAGAGACAGAAAGACAGAGTCAGAGACAGAGAGAGACAGAGAGACACAGAGACACAGAAACAGAGAAAGAGACAGACAAAAACAGAGAGACAGAGACCTGGACTTTTAAAACCTTAAAGCCGGTGCCCAGTGACACACTTCCTCCAACAAGGACACACATCCTAATACTTCCAGATAGTTCCTCCATTGGTGACCAGCCCTGCAAATCTATTCTTCTAAGTGGGCGGTTCTCATTCAAGCAACCACAGTAATCAACTGAAAAGATTGTGTGTACCATGTTACTTTATGTTTATGTTTAGTCTTTCTTTTCTCATTATGTTCATATACATTATGACACATTCATTAGCTTTAGAAAAATGTAATAACTAATTTTATCTGATATACTGCCAGGAATGGATTTAGAATATCTAGATAGCAGAAGGGTGGACAGAAAAATTATGGACTCTAACAAAAAGTTCAAGGGGCTGGAGAGACAGTTTAATAGTCAAGAGCATTTATTCACATTATAGAGAATTTGCCCTCAGATTCTACAACCTGTATAAAGTGATTAACAACCACCTTAAAACTAATTCTCTCTCTGTTCTTGAGAATACAATGTCCTGGGACTATCATGGACACCTGCATGTCCTTGGTACACAGAAACTCATGCAGATACAGATTCATAAAAGATATAAATCAATAAGTAATTCAAGCTAAACTCTGAGATTACATTCATATTTTCTTGGCAATATATCTCTAATCACTGGTTCTATATATTTGAAAACAAGCAATGTAAATTATCTAGTTTTTTTCAATACCTAGAAAAACACATACTATGTTTTAAGTATCAGGTACCCATGTGGAGGATAAAATATGTCTTTGTACTCCACAAACATGAGCAAGTGTACATATGTCTCATCTGAAGTATGGGGAAGCATTTATTTCTTTTTCTTGAAATGAACAGTTTAAAAATTTTTTTATTGGATATTTTTTTTATTTACATTTCAAATGTTATCTCCTTTCCTGGTTCCCCCTCCCAGAAACTCCCTATGCCCTCCTGCTTCTATGAGGGTGATCTCCCACCCACACACCCATTCCCACCTCCCCGCCCTGGATTCCCCTACACTGGGGTATCTACTGAGCCTTCATAGGACCAAAGACCTCTCATCCTATTGATACCTGACAAGGCCATCCTCTGCTATATATGCAGCTGGAGCCATGTGTACTCCTTGGTTGGTGGCTTATTCCCTGGGAGCTCTGGGGGGTCTGGTTGGTTGGTATTATGAACAATTATTGTTAAAAGGATGGTTTAAGAACACATAACCAGCAGATAACAACTCAGTGAGGATTGGTAGCCCTGGATTTTGTTTAATTTTCTTCAAATTTTCATAGTTCTTCCCTTAGTAGAGAAGGAGTAGTTCAGAAATTCTGTGCCAAAATATGTCTTCAGAGGTCACCTTCTGTAGCCAGGCAGGAATACTAGTGGAAAAATACGGTCACCAATCCACCCACAAAACTTTCCACCCAAAATGTACCCTGTCTACAAGAAATGAAGAGGTGGGAGATGGGGCAGAGACTGAGGGAATGGCCAAACAATAACTGGCCCAACTTGAGACCCATCCCATGGGCAAGCACAGATCCCTGACACTATTAAAGACACTCTCTTATGCTTGCAGACAGTAACCCAGCATGACTGTCCTCTGAGAGGCTCCACCCAGCAGCCGACTTTGACAGATGCAGAGATCCATAGCCAAACAGAGGCTGGAACTTGGAGAATCTTATGAAAGAGTTGGGAGCATTGTGAGCCTGGAGGGGATAAGAACTCCACAGGAAGACCAACAGAGTCAACTAACCTGGACCCTTGGGACTCTCAGAGACTGAAGCATAAATCAAAGAACATACACTGACTGGACCTTGGACTCACTGCAAATTTGTAGTTTGATGTGGGTCTTGAACAACTGGAGCGGGGCCTATCCCAAAAGCTGTTGCCTGTCTGTGGGATATGTTCTTCTAGCTGGGCTACTTTGCCTGGCTTTAGTGAGATAAGATGCACTTCTCTCAACTGAGACTTGATGTGCCGACGAGGCCTCCACCATTTCAGAGAAGGGAAGAAGGATTGTGGTAGAGGGTGACCGGGACATGGGATAGTGAGAGGGAGGTAAAGTGAATAAATTAAAATAAAAATGTATCTCTTCTGTTGGAATTTCCTGATGCCATCCTAAACAAGTTGGAATAACAAAGATCTTAGATTTTATATTTGAAGAAGTAAACCAGTGTCTGCTCTTCTGTCTATGTAGCAAAAGAATTATTAACACTCAGTGTTTGAAACTATTCAAAACCAGATCTCTCCATGATGCATGTCCACATATTTCATTTGAAAATAGTATATAATGGAGTCAGTCAAAAGAACTATGAGGAAAGTTGAGTCCTCAAGATTTAATTGATTTTTGTGTCCTGAATCTGTGGCAGATTTTTTTTTTTTTAACAGAAAGCATTAAGTTCTAGAGAGTCTTTTGTTTTGTGACTATATTGTTCAAAACCAAGACCATTTTGTCTTCTACAACAACAACACATACAATGTGTTCAGTCAGTGGCTGTCAGCTATTTTCAAGCAACTTGTTAATGCTTCACGGTCCCTTTTAAATTCACAGTATTCATTTTCATTAGTGATGCTTGCAAACCCAGTGCCTCTCTACCTGACACCTAGAAATGACCATTAGTATGTTGCAGAAGACAGTTGTCCTAGATGAAAAAGACTAAGTCCATTTTAAAAATAAAGCAGAATTCATTAAATGAGTTTTAAAATGCAGGGATTACAGTGAAAGACTCAATTTGCATTGAGCTGATATGGACAAGCCAATGTCACTGGCTCATTTTCCATATGCAGTATTGATGAATGTGATCACAGTCACCATTCAAGAGTTTTCTTGTGTGATAGTTGCACTGCACAAATGTTATTTTACAGCTGAGGAAAGTTAAATTTGAAAGGTAGTAATAGCATACCTAGAAAATGATGATTATAGCCCAAGTCACTATGGAATATTATTTGATGACATTTGCTATATATATATATATATATAAATTGATGGAAAAAAAATACAGAATTCCAGAAAAAGTAGATTTATCAAAATAGATGAAGGAGAAAAGGGAGAAAAGAAGAAACAAAGGATGGAATGGAACACAGAATGGAACACAGAAATTAACACAAATGAGCCAAAGTATTTTCAAAAGAGCTGAGAAGCAGCAGTGGGAAAGTACTGAAGACTGGATCTCTGTGCCAATGCAGAAAAAGAAAGGAGCAAGAGGATTTGCTTGTACTCATGTTAAAATCTTACAGTTTCCCTTAAGGAGCACGTATTAGTGTCTCTTTTGATCAGTAAGTCAATGTTTCAGCGGCATTATCTCTGCCTTCCTTGTGGCTTTTAATAATCATTTTTGAAATTGAAGTGGTTTTGCAGACATACTGGGAGATGTTCTTCTTCACTTGGCGTATTATATAATCCACCCTGAATCTGTCTCTCTGCAGGACAAGGCTCTCATGCAGATTGAAAGCCAGGTAACACTGAGAATGAGGCAGTTGTCTCAGTGCAAATTAACTTACATAATGGCTCTGTCAATCTATCCTTCCCTCAAATTCCATTTTTCTTGGTATCTACTAAGCTAGATTGGTCTCTGTTTGGGTCTGTTTCTTTCTCACTCGTCAATCAGTCATCTTAGTTATCTCAGCTTGTTTGAATTCCAGGGAAGTGCTACACTTAATTGCCTGCCATAGGAATTTGAAGAAGACTTCCACCACTAGCAGAAAAGACAGATGGCATTGGGCAGACAGGTAGTTGTGGGTATGGCAAATAAGAGGCCCAATCAAGGCACAAATGAAGGTCTGTCTGTTGCCAACCTATGTGCTATGTAGTCAGAGTGGTTAATTCCTCTTGAGGTAAGGAAATCAAAACAGTTTCACAGGGACATGAACTTGTTGGATTCTCAAAGCTGAACGAGAAGTAGGTCATTTCAGTCTGAGAGAAGCATGTAAGCTTATTTGGCAAACGGAACTTAATCTAATTGTATGATTCTGGGAGATTTTTAGTGGCTGCCTTAAGTGCTTCCCTGAGATTAATCTTAAAAATGTGTCTGACCATAATCAATTAGACTCGTCTGCCATGGTTACAACACTGCAGATGAATGTGTGTTAATTGCTACATTCAAATAGTTCAAAGGACCTAATGAACCAATGTACCAGGTTCAAAGAAAATGGAAAGGAGGTTTCACACAGTGGGTGTGGCAAATTGGTTAGAAAAGTGAATCCAGGGTCAAATTTTAAAAGATGTTAGATGTCATGCTAAGGAAACTGTACCCTGGGGAAAACATTCATTATTGTATTTGTTAATAGCTATACAGTGTGAAGGTCTACTCAAAACAATAAGCTTGCTTGAGTGAAGCCTATATGTATTCCATTGTACAATTCGATACTTTCATTCCTTTCTTCTCAAATGTCAAGTCATCCAATATAATATATTTGTCTCTACTTCATATTGCCTGATGTGCAGTCTGTACTTACCTGAAATCACATGTGCTACCCACCTTACTAGACACAGTAGTAGGGATAAAAGGAAAAATGCCAGATATCTGGAAGGTAAGACCTTATGCTGCAAGATGAGTCTGGGTGAAGATACTGTGGAGAGAAAAGAGCAAAGATGTCTTACAGAAGCAGAGGAGACTGTAGAAGTAGATTTTGGAGGCTAGGCAAGATGACCATTAGCAAAAGTCTGCAAAGGGTGATAATTAGGTTGTCTTAACCGAAGAAAGAAAGAAAGAAAGAAAGAAAGAAAGAAAGAAAGAAAGAAAATACACAATAGGGGAAGAGAAGAGCAATTGATACTGCCTTATGCCTGTCTAACAACAATTTTGTTCACAGGCCACAATGGGCTGCACACTAGCATAAAGGCGCAGAATTTGCAGAGGCTTCCGACCCTCTTATTGTGGTTTATTTAGAACACAAGTTTGACCTATTTGATGAATATTAAAGCAACCACTCTTAATACAAAAATAAAGATGATATGACTCAAAGAATTTGCAAAAAGTGTCTTGGATCAGCTACCAATGAAAGATAGAGATGCCAAGCCAAAAAAAAAAAAATCACTCGGATGAAAATTATGCTATAATAATAGTCAGCCTGGTTCCAGCCCTCAATGCTTGATCCCTGGGCTGTTACCATATAACATTGTGGTTATTTGTGTGATGGTGGGCAAGATATTTAAGTATTTCCTAACTCCCATTTCTCAATTGCAAAACACAGATCATGAGAATGTTTGTATCTTAGAGGTTCCTGAGCAGTTGTAGTGGAACTAAAGCACCAGGAACAGTGCTTTTGTATTTTGTTATTCCAGTAGTGTAGCAATCACTTGTTACATGGTATTTCTTTCTCTCATTGCTCCATATTTAGGCACATACAACTCTAGCACTATATTTTAGTACAGCTGTCATGATGCTGAATATATATATAGATACACACACACACACACACACACACACACATATATATATATATATATATATATATATATATATATATATGTGCTTGTTGTATAGTTCTCAGTATGACAGAGGATTAATAGATTGATGTTAACTTTCTCATTGTTAAAGATAAAGCTCTTTGGGGCTTGCCTATTCAACTATTATGGGAACAGTCTACTACTCTTCTTGAATCGTGCTATGTTACATCACTTGAGCCACACCCAAGCACTTATCAGAGAAGCTAAGAGGCTCCCAAGGTTAGACAGTCATAAGGATATTCAGAGAAGAGCATCTCAAAGGATGTTCTCAGACTCCTAAGCCTTTGCATTTTCATCATCCTTTACTGCTGCCACACTTGAGAGCTATCCTTATACCAAAATTACGTCTTCACATTGTCTGTCTCTGCCACTTGACAGAGCTTTTGAGGGCATCTTATCTCATTCATCTTTTAATTATCTGCACCTGGTCCTAAGTAGGGAACAACATGAGATCTAATGCATGCTGATGAAAGTGGGTAGTCGTACAGATGTATTTGTATATGCACTTGTTTATACATTAATAAGACACTGATTTCTTAATCAAACTAAACACTGTCATGGCTAAGGACTCAACATAATGCCTTCACACTGTTAATGAGATACACTTACAGTGAAATTTTCAAAGGTAATGACAAGCCAGACAAGGATGTCTGCTAAGAGTTTCTATCCTCACACATGCAACATACACCCATCATTTCTGTTTCTCATATTGCTACACAAAATGACAAAAATTAGACTCAAGGTTTCATAGAAATTATAAATAGAAAGTTGATATTTTCTTGTCCTTTGTGTTATTCACTAATATAAATACCTTTAATGCTGTACATGTTTAAAATGAATGACCTTTCCTCACATATAGTTCATGTTATTAGAATTACTACAATCTGCATGCTATATAAATTTAGTACATTTTATGTAGGATTACTACAATCCATCAAGTGAATTGAGAAAAATGTACATGGAGCAGAAAACAACTTTTACTAATAGGTAGTAGAAATGAGAATGGGGCAGGGATATATATAGGCCTCAAAGTGATATTGACATAAAGTAGCTATAATAAATTAGCGATTTCATCTTGACTGACACAGGCAATATGAAGAAATTTACTACTGCACATAGAAAAGAGAGTGTAAGGGGTCAACTAAGGTTTGGCAAGAAACAAACCATGGTACTGCAGCTAGAGTAATTTTTAATGCACCTGTACATACTAAGGGGTAGGCACAGAACATGTCCCAGATTTTCTGTAAAGGATTTATATGTTTCCCAAATCCTTTGCAGAACTCTGAAATTGTACACCAGACTTTAATGAAAACTGGAGAAATGCTGATGGCTTGTATCTAATTATACCCAAGTGCCTTAGGTACATCCCTGCAAGATGTGAACATAAATAAACCAGTAAATAAATGAATAGACAAATCAGGCCTTGTATAGTGAACCTGGCAGTCATAAGCTTGGTATTCATGTTGAGATCTCATCTCAAAGCAAAGTAATGCAAAGGACCAGACTTCTCCATAGCACAGGAAGGTTAGCATTTCTACCTGCTCTTCCTCTGTATATCTATCCATCCATCTTTTCTCCCTCTGACCACCTCCTCCTCTTTTTTCTCTTCCTCTCCTCTTTTCAATTTTTTTTTTTTTTACTAAAAATGTTTTCTTTTTACCTCATTTAGTAGTGTTGGCCAGTAATTCAAACAAAAGGAAAACATAAATGTTCCTTCAGCATTAAGCCCGGAGGACTTGAGTGATTTATACTTTCTTTCTTCAGCAATATTTGCTACAAAGCTACTGAAGGTAATATTTAGAGGAACTAGACATTTTGCCACAATATCACCCCCTAATCCTCAGAGCACTTCTGTGATATCCATCAGTAGTTCATAAAGACTTTAACGCTGTATGAGCAATATGTTGACTTTCCTTTGCAATGGCAAGGAAAAGCATATAAAAGTAAACTTTCATTGAAGAGGACCACAATGTCTCCCCAAATGAAACTGGGTGATAAACCAAATAAAATAGGCAGAAAAAAATGGAAGATGGTTTGCACATAGCCTGCTCCAAATGTCTACCCTGGGAAGATTTACTTTCTTTATTTACTTCAATCTCGTAAGAGCAAGGCTCTAGTATTTTGTAAGTCTAAGTCCGAGATCTTAACTGAAGAAGATTGTTAGTTTCTTGAAACTTCAGAGTGTGCAGGCACAGAAAGACAACTCTACAAAAATCTAATAATTTACTTGTACCTAACTTTGGTATACTTCTTTTAACAACCTCTGGTGTAGGTTATGCTCCTCTGATGCTTTGTAACTCCCAGAGATGAGTGTTATATATTTCAGAGTTGATATTTTTAAAGTAAGAAACCAATGTAGAAATATCTGGAATGTTTGAAATTTAACACAAATTTAAAATCCAGAAATATTGCTGTAAATGTGTATACTTCTCAAATTTAAAAAGACAATTTACTTGGTGATGGCTCTTTGAAAGGATGTTGATTTAATATAGTGTTTTTCTTCCTTAAGCTGTAGTCATGAATATAGTTACATTGCTTTTCTCTTTCTCTGTGCACCATCTGTGTGATATAATATTTTAATCACTTCTTCAAAATGTAAAATAAACATTTGTTTAAAAGTGAAACTTATATTCATACCTAGAAATAGAAATATTCTTTCTACTTTCTGCACTATAAGATAAACTTAGAAATAAATTGAATGGATGCAAAGCATTGTTCTTAGATTCAAAAAAGACATGTGGAGTCTTCCTAAGTCTCTGAAGATAAGCCAGCATTCAGCTTGTTAGAGGCATCAGCACAAGCAGCAATAGGATTTGAAATGTTACCTCTGGATGAAAATCAGAAAGATGATTGGAAAGTGACTAATTTGCCACCTACTTATTTCGGGCATCTTAGGGTCCATGTCACAACAGAAATCATTGCACCAAGGGCAGTATTCGGCTTATGTCTGATGTTGGGCTCTACTAAGAAGTTTGGAACTGATACAAAACATAGATAGAAATGACAGTTTCTTAGCAGATGCAGGATTTGACTAATTCATCATAACTTTCTTGTATCTCATATCCTTGCTCTACAAAAGGGTGGTGATTACATCTGCATCTTCAAATGTTTGTGTGGGATAAACAGAATGACTTCATGCAAAACACTAGCACAGGATTACTCAGTTAATTGAAATTATCTTTGACTTTCAGCACACGCATGTTTCTCTATACAACAAACATATATAAGTCTCTATCCACTGTGTGTCTTCCTTCTTCACACAGGTAGTATATTTTGTAGAATTAAGGCCATCCCAGAAAGTCCAGAAGTACAATCTAGCTCATTATAATATAAGATTACACATCCTTGGGTGGAGATATAAAACATAGATGCACATGATACAGGAAGTTATTTGTAGAGTCACACTGCATTGGCAGGATCTGTAAATGAATAGATAAGCCCTTGCTATGTAACTGAGTCATAGATTATTCTAAAATTACTGGAAAGAAGTGATTCCTTGTGTAGTATGACTACTGCTTTCCTCCTGCATGAAGTGAATATCTTCTTAAATTGTTTTTGCTTCTGCTGCCATAGTGTAGTATGTCTCTGCTCAATTCATTGTCTAGGGGCATAAGAATCTAAAACTCCCAGGAGTAAGCACAGATTCCCAATATCAGACAATATTACCTTCTGTGTTGTAATCTGATGACTTGCTGTCCTCAGTGACATTTTTGATAAATACATCAATTTATGAGTTTCTGTACCTGTAAAAGCTCATATATCATTCAGGGTAAGAAATATCCATAATCCCATGCCGTGGTCATACATGTTTGCTCAGAACAAGGGATCTCTTAGGCTCTTTGTAACCAGATCTGTTTTTGAGTTAAGGTATATCTGATAGATAAGTAGATAGATGAGTGACAGGTAGATGATAGATAAATGATAAATAGATCATAGATAATTGATAGGTAATTGATAGATACATATAAATAGATGATTGATAGATGATAGATAGAATGATGAATAGAAAGATGATAGATGACAGACAGGCAGACACATACATAGAAAGATGGAGATGATAATGATAAATTGTTAGTTTATATAGATAAATATAGGAAGATAGATGATAGTAGACAGGCAAGAAGACAGACAAACTGACAGATACATAGGTAGATAGATAATGAGAAAAACCTGGTCATATGATAAAATGTAAGTTAACCACCTCTAAATATGTGTAAGCAGAAAGATTTTGAAAGCAGTAAGATTCTGCTCTGAAATGAGACTTTGAAATCATGTCATTTGTGTATAAGATCATAGAGAAGAAAAGTTCCCTTCATAAGACAAAAACAGCTTTAAAGACCCATCAGACTCCTTTAAAAGGTTTCTTGAACATCAAATATCTTTTGCAAAACACTTCATTGATTTAAGTGTAAATTAATCAGGGATGCACTGATTCCATCTACCCTAGAATAAACATGGATTTTTCACATCCAGATGCATAATGTCTTTCCTGTTCTCCACAACGTCAACAAATGAAAGAGTGCTTTAGATGCTCAAGGCTGACTCAGAAGTGTGCAGCTTTGCCCTTGATCCTTGCAAAGCAAGAGATGTAGGCACTTTGCCAGAAAACTTCTTGGGTTCTACATCTGAACATGAAGGCAAGTAGTGTGCTTTCTTAGAATTCCTCACTGGAAAAAATAAATAAGTAATTAATAAGCAATGTGACCTTAGCAGTCTTGGTCTCTTTAGGCAGGAGAAGAGCACTTCAGAAGAAACTAATGTGTTAAAATATTAGAAATGTGTTAGCTAATTTCTACTTTAACCAGGTGTCTCTGGTTTCCTCACCTAAAAGATTGGGGTACAGACCTATTAATTTTGTAGCTTGCTGTGGGGAATAGAAGATAATAAATCAATAAAAATTTATTGAGCATTTCTTCTGTGCTCCTGGGGATTCAAAGATAAATGGACCAAATATATTTTTTGCTCTTAAAGAAAAATCTCAGCTCTGGATACCGGGAATCTATTTCAAACCTCAGTTTTTGGAGTGGAGTTGTCTACGTGAGGACGTAATGGAAACAGTGTAGCTGGCCTGGGGGCCATTTGCTTCTTGAAAGGGGAGATGCTTATAAAATCTCAGGTATTAAATTATGAGCTGCTAAGAAGCAGAAGTATCCTCATTAATACTTAATGCCATTTTCATTTTGATTGCTCTGAGTAATTCTTATCATGATCATGTAAATCATTAGTAAATCAACATTAGGGAGCTAGTCTGTCTCCCTTTGTTCACACTTAAATATTTCAGTCCGACATTATATGTGTGTGTGTGGAGACAGACAGAGAGAGAGAGAGAGAGAGAGAGAGAGAGAGAGAGAAAGAGAGAGAGAGGCAGAGGGACAGAGAGAGAAAGAGAGAGATTATTCATCCCTTAATTCTCTTTTCATGAGTATTTCTGTAGAATATTCTATTTCTGTGCAAGAAGATTGAGTTTCCCTGTTTTGCTTTGTTTTACCATGCTTTTCTCTCCATCTCCCCCTTTCCAGTGAAATCTGTTATCTCCTTGAGTTCTCCACACCGATCTGTTGGTCCATCTGATATTCTATGTCCAAATCTGGATCTATTTCTAGTTAGATGCTGAGAATAATTCCATGGTTATTTCTGCAGCCATATCCACTTGCTCATCGTCTTAGATCATATGATCCCTACATATGGAGTATAGATCAGGCTTGTAGTTAAGTTTAGGAATTACAGATATGAATAATAGAGCCCTTGCTGCTCAAGAAAGAAATGGCTCTCACCTCAAATAAATAAAAGAAGCCAAATATGAGTGAGCATGTTTCACTGAGGCAGAAGTTTCATGAACTTTTTATAGAAATAGAACAATGAAAGACATAAAAGAACTCAGTTTTCAAATTGATAGAATGTACATTAGAAAGGTAAATTACAGCAAAGTAGGAAAAACTCTGTTCTAAGACCTTGATGCAGATTGACAACATTCTTAGTCTTTTGGTTAGTGGAAACTAGGAGTCTGTTCATAAATTCTAAAGGAGTTTCTGAAAGATACAAAATATGGACATATATATGTGAGGCCAATGAATGGATATTATGGAGGCTTAAGATGTGTCAAGTTAACATTTCTGGACTTGGAGCATTCAAGACTTTTAACATCATTGAAGTTAGACACAATCTCTTTCTAGAAATTCTTCTTAATACTATCTTCAAATAGTTCAGAAGCAATCTGGTAATGATGGTAGACAAAAAAAGCATGAATAAAAGGAGAGTACATGAAGCCTCATACTGTATCCTAAATGGAGACAAGAGTTTGTAATGTGTCGAGATAAGTAGAGATCGAGAAAACATATCTGTGTTTAGCTAGTACCTATGACCTGAATCATCCCCTCCCCTCCTTAAAGTGAGGAAGGAGGCTCATAAGAGTCCAAAAAGAGGCAGGGTTATAAAAGCAGTACACAATTACTGGTAAAGGTAGTAACTACACAACTGAGTTGCCTGGAAATGGTTTCAGAAGTCCCAGAAATATCACTTTTATGATTTGGTCAACACACTAAGGTTTTCAAGGATGCAGATACCATTGTATACATAAGCACTTATCCATGCTTCTCTGTGTAAACCCCAAGAAACTCATTGGTTCTTTAAGCCAGACTGGTATGGAATCATTTGTCTGATCTGCCATTTATGCTGTCCCTGAAAAAAATAGATCTTGGTTCACATCTCAAAGTCACACAACAACATTATATTTGTGGTTGTGTCAGGTAATTTTTTGTCAAGGTGAGAAAATTCTTGAAAGGTTGTAGAGAAAAAAAGATTGACTTTTTTGGCACTTGGTTTTAGGAGTTTCAATCAAAGTTTGGTACTGTTGTCTTCAGGTATGGGGTGACATAGTTCTCTTAGTGAGGATATGATACTTTCCTTTGTAGGCTGAGAAGTTAAAAAGGAAAGTCCAGGATTCTACTATCTACTACAAGCATCTGCTTCTTCTTACCTATTGTTCTTCCATCAGAGCTGTATCCCAAAGGATTGCTCGAACTCTCATTGATGGTACTGGCTTCAAGTCTTCTAGCCCATGGCCTAGGTGGTACTGGTTTCAAGTCCTCTAGCTCATGATCTACATGGGGGCACATATAGGTCCAAACCATAAGAGAAATGCATTTGGAAATATATCATGACTATTATTTATTTGAGAGGGAGAAAACCCTATCTCTATGTTCAAGGTCTTTTCAACCAGCTGATTCAATATTCTCAGAGTGTAGAGCTATGCCTAAGTCACAAGAACAAGGTGTAATTAAGATGTAGATGTGGAGGGGGTGAATGTTAACTGTTAGCATAATGCATATCCAAACAAGTAAAGAAATAGTGTTTTTTTAAAAAGGTTCTCAGTGTGTAAATCAATGATTCAGTCAAGGCCTGGGATAAGCTATACGAAGCTATACGATCCTCCTCAGCCTTGACTCATGAATTTCTATCCAGATTTCTTCCCTTAAGGCCTTTCTAACTACAAGGCTGTTCAGAGTTTGCTCTTGAGAGCCCAAGGCTTCCAGGGAATTAGATAAATAAAGCATTCCCACAAGAGGTCAGTTGGCATGAAGCTGACCCACAGTTGGCAAGGCACTTTCTCTCTGAAGTGCTGACCTGGTCAGGAGCATCCTGCCAAAAGATCAGAACCTTGGCATGAATATGGATGGCCAATGTTTTTCCTTGTCTCTAAGCCCTGGTGCTTTCCTGACTTCCAGCTGACACTAGAGGCCATAGTTTTTGAACAGTAGTACAATCTTCCATCTATAAAATCTCCATTTATCTCATTTATGGCTTAGAATCACATTATTTCTCCTTAAAGTCATTAAATAAGAAATATTAAATTATGTTTCTTTATCAGATTTCAAAACTGAAAAATCATTTTCTTCTAATATTAGTTGGTTTTGGCTTTGTATTAATTTAGATAGGAGAGGGGCAGATAGAATAAAATAGAAATAGTCTACATTTCTCTTTCTCTTTTCCTTTCTTTCGTTTTTATTTTATTTTATTTTATTTTTGGTGCTGGTGGTATATGGGTCTAAACCAAACTGTGGATCTCATATAGGCCATGAGGTAATTACCGAACCACTGAGCCACATATATATCCTAACAAAGTCTAATTTCATCTCCAAGAAAATTTTTTTTGAACGAGGTATAAACTATTTAGAAAATGACAATTTCCAGAGAAATGAAAGGAAAGTGGTTTGCCTCAAGCTCAGAATGTGCTCAGGAACAGTGGGAGGTACCATTTAAAGGGTGATTGAGCGCTGGCATAATGTCTTGTCTGGGCAGGAGAAAAAAATCATACAAATAGGGCAGAATACACTGTATGAATGATCTATTTTCTAGTTGTCTTTCTTGGGTTGTGAGGCTATTATCAGAATCATGGAAGAGAGGATGATTATACTCATCCACAACCAGATAGTACTCACAACATCCCTCATGTGAGTACTTCTTACACACTCAGAGAACATATGAAAGAAGCTACTGAATTAGCTAGTCAAAATTATAGAGATAGACATCTTATTTCAAGAGTTAAAATAACACTTATACATTGCCTCAAATGTCTTAATTTTTGTGCAAGCTTCTGTCTTGTTCTGTGAAAACTAATGAAAGGGTTATCAATTTCAGAATACCAAGGCAAGTTTCCTTTGCCTGGAACACACAAGGTAGTTGGTTGCATTATCAGGAGATAAATAAAATTCTAATTCTAATTTTAAAATATCAAATACATTTTCTATAAAAACTCTTCATCCAGGGCTAAACAGAGAAACCCTGTTTCGAAAAAAACAAATAAAAAATCTCTCTTCATCTGAAATTCTAAAATTTACTACAGATTCTCTCTCTCTCTCTCTCTACATATATATATATATATAATATATAGATATATTCATTCATTTATATTCATATATATATTCATTCTCCATGGTTTCAAAAAATTTCTAATTGCTCAACACTGTTTCAGTCTGCTGGTGGCATTTATTTTCATTTTATATTCTTTATATAATTTGGAGGAAGTAGAATAACACAGTGAAACATTTTGCTCTTGACCAGAAACAGTGACATAATTTGGAGTAAGAAATCACGAATACCTTCATGCAAACATGGAAGAAAGAGAAAAAAGATTCACCACACTCTGTTTTTGGCAAGTCATGTATGTCAGCTTTTTTCTGCTTTGAAAGAATAGAAATATCCATTTTAACTATCTCCGCTTGAAAAGAATTTTTCATAGGTTTACTGTTCTAATTACCTACTAACAGCTACCTGAAAAAGTTTCAAGGCATACTAAAGCTTAGTTTATTTTGTTTGTTTGATTTTGTTTGTTTTTCTTTTACATTGCTATCTTCCTAATACATGATACAAATATCTTCCTGATAACTAATTTGTTAACAATACTCCAAAAATTTTCATTCAACAAGACAAGATCTGCTTTAAAGAAATCCCTTGTATTGTATTTGAGAGTCAGATCCCAAGGTTCTGAAACATTTCAAACTCTACAAAGCAACAAATCATATTATTAGACTACATAGAGACTTGGAGAATGAAGCAAATATCATTGCTCTCCTTAGAAAATGAAAGTATGCTTTTTCTAGATTGCATTAATTGGATTGAATTTTCTAAACTGTGATATGTTTACTATCAAGGATTTTATCTCCATATCTTATATGTTCTTGAGGTTACTAGCTCATGTTCCCCAGAATCATATGTGTAAAAATAGGTAGGTCATTATCATCCTTTAAATATTAATCACCTGTGATCTGATAGTAGTGTCTTTCAGAAACTATCTAGCTACATAACTACGTATCTATGTTCAGATGTCAAAAGACTGGCCAATTCAATTCCTATAAAATGACATTCTGTAAGGACTCTATTGCCTCTAAATGTTGATTACAATGAAGCTTGTATAATAATAGACTTGCAGATTTCACACAATTGTTGCAAGCATCACGTATGAAGTCAAGGGTGCTTAAAAACATATAAAGGACTATACAAATGTAAATCATAATAATAGAACAGTGACATTCTTGATTTTAAAAACTGAGCAATTAAACAAGGCTTTGAATACCTTACATATCTATCATTCCCAGAGAATTTCCATAATGGTACTTATTATGCTGCATAAGAATTATTTTATCTACGTGTTTTAAAATCTTTAGAGGATTTATATTTAACTTGGCATCCATGAATCGTGCGATAGATATTATAAACCCTTTTACCAGTAAATATTGTGATAATGCTTGCAAATGTAAACATTAACTTCTGTTTCATTTCAACTTATGAATCCTTTCTGTGAAGGAAAATTTGAACTAAAAGTAAGTTACATGGGATTAAAAGTATTGTATCATGATAGAATGCAAATTTAACTTTGAGAAGATATATTTGATTTCCTCTACTGCAACAGAAAAAAAGTAGTTTTTGATAATCATGCATTAATATAATTTTAATATTTAATAAGATCAGACATGATCCACCTTTGTTTATGTTTATGCTTTTTATTTTTAGTTGTGTGTATGTGTGAATGTGTATGAGTGTGTGTGTGTGAGTGTAGGTGGCCTCAGACACCAGGTGGATTCTCCAGAGCTGGAGTTACAGGCCCAAGGTGGGGGTTTGGAACGAAAATCAGGTCCCCTGCAAAAACAGTGCCCATTCGGGAAACTGAGTCATTTCTTCAGAGTTCCTGTCATACAACTTTGATTTAAATTGTAAACTGTGATGAACTGCCTAATCTGGGAAGGAATCACTTATATTTTCTGAGCCTCAGATTTGTAGGGCAGTGAATGATGCAAACAATGGCTGCCATCCACAGCATTTTAATAATTAAAGAGATGCTGCAAGTAAAGAACCTAATGGAGTAGATTATATGGCAGTTTGCCTCACTCTTCTTTTGCCCTTGAAGACAGAGCAGTCAGAGGGTACTGCTCAAACAAGACTGCTCAAAACTATTATTCAAAGTGTAGTCATTTGAATAATGCCTTGGCATTTCTTCTGTGCTCATAGTAACTGCTTAATGGAATGTTTGTGTGAGTAAAGTTACCCTCTCTTATTATTAGTTTGCAATAAACATAGAGAGATAGGCCCAGTGTATGCTTTGTAAGATTTCTTTTCTTACTATTTAGCTCTATTTATTATATATGTAGACATGTTTTCAGGAGCACCTAAATTTTTCTTTACTTTGTATTTTTTACAGGTCTTCACACTGCACATCTCTTAAGCAACTCCCCTATTTACCGAAGAAATTGTTTTAACGTCTTTATGAAAATACATAAAGTCTCAATTACATTGCACTGTGGACTACCGAAGAGAATGAGCAGATGAAAAGCGAGTCCAACTGTATATCAAATTGGGTCTGAGGAACTAAAATTGTTTTATATGCTTCAGTTAAGCCTCATACCACCCCCCTGAGGTGAGAAAGGAGCATTATGCACTTTTATGGAGCCACAAACTCAAAGCCCATGGAGAGGTTAATCAATTTGCATCAAGGGCCTCAGAGCTGCTCTGCTGTCAAAATGGGAACAAAACAGAATTTCTTCCTGGGGAGCAACTTAGTTTCTTTTATTTGCCTGATTACTGTGGTGTATGAAACTTCAGGAAAAATCATGATGAGTGCTCCAAAGAAACCCCTGAGAAAGGATTAGCATTCACTTCACAGTTTAGTAAATGAATGATGAGTTTCACATGCAAAGGAAACAAGGCCGTTTTTTGTTTTGCCAAACACTTATGAGGAAATGACCCCTGTGAGGAAGGAAAAAAGAAAAAAGAAAAGAAAAGAAAAAAGGAGAGGAGCACTTCGGGAATGGAGACCGAGATTGGTGGATTTCTTTTTTTCTTTCTTCATTCTGCCTCCTTCTACATAGCAACCTGCACAGATATTGCTCGCTAGAGGGCACTTGAAGTAGAAGGAAAAAGAGCTTTGCTATCCATTTAACAGGACTGGTGCCTGTGCAAGCAGAAGAGAAACCGGCAAGCAGAAGTCAGTTTCCTACACTGCAGTACCTGTAATGAATGAGCAAAAACATCCTTAGCCAGCAGTGTGCAGCTTTGACTGACAAAAGAATCCTGAACATAGTCTCTGAGATGACATTTCCTTTCAACCTTTCAGTGTTTCTCAAATGCATGTGTATGTGCTTTTGTTCTGTAGCATATGACTTTATAACAACTAATCACAACCAAGAAAACTTCATTTGATACATAAGTGGACAATTTCCTCTCTCCTTCACTGGTCTGTACTCATCTTTACAATATATAATGATATGTTAAGAGGAAGCATGTACATTCAAATAGTGGTAATTATCAAAAAGGTACTTGAATCAATTAAATTTAAAAATATTGTGATGTTGAATAAAATATGTTACAATTGACAAGTAATATAAAAGAAAAGTTTTTCTCTCCTCTATTTTGCTTAAAGATTATGTGAAATATTTCTTAAAATTTCATATCTGCTTAGCTCCCAAGAAAAACAAGAGAGTTCCAGGATCTTAATTTAGTTATTATTCCCTCATCAGAAGATGAAAAGCAGGAAGAAAGAAAGAATGAAAGAAAGAAAGAGAGAGAAAGAAAGAAAAGAAACAAGATTAAAACCTAATGCTCAAGTGTGTAGTCTGCAAGATCAGGGCTGCCTTACGTGATAGCTTTGTCCAGTCCCTTTAAATCTATCTGCCTTCCCCTGCCTTCTTCATTCCTGTTCAGAAGCTGAATTGGGGCCTTATCTCTTTTTGAGCACCTGGGAAGATGGGAGATAATTCCATTCTGACCACCTTCTTCAAAATGCTTTCTGCACCGATGGATGTGGTTTTTCAGAAAATGTTTATACCATCATTTACAAAAAGCATGATGGCAAGTTGGAGATGAGTAATTACAGTCAATATTCAGAGATACAGCCCTAATTTCAGGGAGCGCTGAAGCCACAAGTAGAGAAGGCTCAACATCTGTAGTCCTAAACTACAACCTGAAAGAGGATTTTTTTTTTCTTCAAGAATTGGTAACCACTTCTTTAAAAAAAAGTTACTTATTAAAACCCATAATTAATACAGCTGAAGTAATCACAGGGTGATTTAGGATAAATTTTCTATTTACTTCTGTGACTTATGAAAGTAGTATTTTGAAACCAGAACACTTCAGTACAAAAACAATACAATTATTTCATAATATAACACTTATTTCTTTTTTTTCCTTCCTTGTTTTTACATTTATCATATGAAAAAGAAATTGCCTAAGGCAGTGGCTCGACAACTGCAGCAGCAATGGGACTCCCTGGAGCACTTGCTACAACCCAGATTTCTAAACATCACCTAGATTCTAGACTGCACATTTCCATTTCTGACAAATCTTCAGAAAGTGCTGAGCCAGAACCTATCGAAAGTCCTCAGGCTGAGTACCTTTGTCTTGAAGAAATAACCACAATTGCTCAGTGATTTAGTTTGGGAACCATCATCTCCTTTAATGATTTTATTAAGAGGTTGGTTTAAAACAATCTCATATAATTTTTTAAAGCTATCCTGCTTAATTAAATATTTATTAACTTTTCTGAAAAGCTCTTTTGTTCTTAAGACTTCCTCAATATTGTTGTTTGAGATAAAGATTGGGGGGCTTCAAAGATGGCTCAGTGATCAAGAGTACCTACTTCTGTTTCACAAGACCATAGTTTTATTCCCAGTATCTCACAGCCACCTGTAACTGTTCTTGGATGTCTGATGCTCTCTTCTGGCCTCTGTAGGCATCCACACACATAGTTAGACACATACACAGTTGAATGAATACAAATCAACAAATCTTCTTAAAAGAGGTTTAATTTTCTTTTCTCCCTTCTTATTTGCTCTACCTCTGTGTCTCTGTTGGGGATTGAACATATAGTTTATTGCATATTAGGAAATCACTCTCCACTGAGCTGTAATGACATCTCTAAAGTGATCTTTGGTTGTGTCATTGTTCCAACATACTCTTTACCCTTCCAGGATTACAGATGAGCACCTTTCCAAAACTGTTCATTCTGAGGAAATCTGCAGAGAAGACTGTGTGTGTTTCACATTGTATTTGTTTTGGCTGCTTCAGATTGCAGATGCTAATTTTTTATTGTAAATGATAACATTATAGGCTGCTATCCCAAAGGGTCAAAACCCTTCATTCACAGAATCTGCCCTCCACAATTTTGAACCTGATACATTCACGTGAAATCCTTTGTGTTCATTTGCTCATTGAAGACTAAAATGGAAGAAAAGCAAGCAAGCAAACAAACTTCACTGTCATTACATCATAGTAAATATTCATTTTTTTGGTTTTGATTATTTTAGCTAGGTTTAGTTATAAATGTGTGCTGAAAGGGGAAAAAGGTAGAAGGGTACATCTTAATGCAACTAATAAGACATGTACTATATTGCCATTCCCTGCTCAAATGGAGAAAGTGTAGTTTTATCTGCCCTCTTATTCTGTGTTCCCCTTCCTTAAGAGCATGCCAACCGTGGCATCGATTAAAACTCTAAATATCTAGACGGCTCTTTTTGTTTGGTTGGTTTCCATTAACCAAAATTATAACAAAGGTTCAGTTCAGAGTGAAAAAAATCAAGAATTACTTATTGAAGCCTGTCTCCATCCTACCCACTTTTAATCCCAGTAAGCTCATCTGCATATGTGACAGTCTCTGGAATCAGCTAGAGTCATCCTGCCTTGTCCAACTTTTTCTACGTCTGACAAGTTTCCATTCTTGTCAGTGGATGTGCTTATGCCCCATGCTTGTGGGTCCTTGCCTCTGGTCCTATCAGAGATTTCCTCACTAATCCTCCCCTGTGAAGTTCCACAACACAAGCAATTTGGATCCCCATCAGAAAAGGCTGGCAGAGCACCATCCTCCTCCTGCTAAACTTGTATGACTCCGGACAGCTTGCTAAAAAGAAGACTTTCTTGAGGAAGTATAGTCTCACCACCAAGACATTGCGCTGCATTCTATTAAGTGTGGGTGGAATTGTGAAAGAGACGAATGTCTTGCCTTTCAGCATCCTTGATTATTTTAGAAATATCATGATAGGGCTTTTAACACTATCTTAATCGTCTTTCACACTTCTTAATCACCCAGACCTCCCTTAAGAAACTGTCCAGAAAGTCCTACTGCAGAGGTTAGGGAGGTGAAGAGGGTCACCTTAAATTCCAGGGGGCCAAGAGCCGGTGAAGATAACGCAGTTTGATGTTGTAGGAGTAAACATGTCGCCATGACTAGAACCACATTTATAACCGAACTCTGCGACCCTGGATTCTGAAGTCTTTTTGGTTTGTCAGCTGAGTTTTTCTTTTTAGGAAAATTAGATGAGAGGATATCCTCTCTCTAGCAGTCTTTTCTTTTAAGATGACTTTGTTACTTGTGACAATATGGAGCCTTCAGGAACATATGACCTTTCCTTTACTTCTCCTAGATGTAAGAAAGTACCCCAAGGAAAGGTTCAGACCATTTGTTCAAAGTGAAAATGAATGTCTGAAAATTAAGCACAACCGAAGGTGTGATCTATTTCTTTGTCCACTTGGGACTGTCTGGTCTAGCGGCAGTTATAATTTGATTGAGCTTTGACTGCTGTTCTTTTCCAAGACAGAATTAGCCAAAGCCAGAATACCTCTTAAGCTAACACAGCCTTTGAAAAGAGAACAAACAGCAACTGCTTGAGGGAAAACCACCCCTTACCCCCCCAATAATTTACCAAGTTTCTTTCTTAGGATAACTAGAATGTGAATTAAACAGATAGAAAACAAACTGATAGTCAATGTCTTAACTTTTTTTACGGTGGGGGGTTAGATACAGCATCAAAAAAGCCAAATTTGCATAAGTATTATAAGCATATTGTGCCTATTTTCCCATTCTGTTCACTGCGTCTCATTAATTCGAGTCAGACAGTACAGACTCTACAGCCCGTGCGTCTGCTCCTCTGCACCCCTTCTGCTGCAGCTCTGTCCCCAGATGGTCAAAATCCATCCTCAGAGCTCACATCTAGTCTAGTGAATCAGAAATCGAATAAACTCCTGTCTTCAACGGAGGAGAGTTTTGAAGAAAGGTAAGGGACGTTTCATTTGTCCTGTATTTCACTGTGTTAAATGATGAACAGAGATCAGTGCTGCTTAATATTTCCACGTGCTAGTCTTGATGACCACAGGAAAACAGACTTGGGTCTATGGGTCTGTGGACCTTTATTTGCATTGGCTTATACCTGGATGCCAATTTTTTAACAGCTGAGTGCTTAGGAAATTCTATCAGAAGACTGGGGAATCCAAGGATAGAGCATCACTTGGCAGAGAGAGGGGAGATGCAAGGACAGTACTTTCCCCTCTGTATGGTGGTTGTGTGTGTGTGTGGGGGGGGTGTCAGAGCACCCTGACAAAGCTTGCCAGACCCTCTCCTTATGGTCACAGCAAGTTCTGCCCATTTTCCGCCCATTCATTTAACTGCAAATCTCTCTTGACTGCCTCTACTGTCCCTTATTCCCCACCCTCCATCCCAGCCTCCCAAAGGAGTAGCAAACCCAGAACATCAGGAATGAGCTCCACTCCAGGATCCTGACCCACCACTAAGAACCCAGGAGCACACGAGTTTTAGCAGGCAGTGGTCTTGCAAACATGCAATTCCTTATGCAAGGCGTCTTCAGAATGAGGGAAAAGGTGAATGGCCCACGCGCTGCCGCATCCTCGCCCTCCACAGAAACCAGCTTTGGGTGTCTGAGATGCTTTTCAAGATAATGCTAGCCTTGGGGCTCAGGTGAGACCTAGAGAGAGAAAGCTGGAGGGTACCTCCTGTGCATCCTTTTCTGATCTGCCAGCAGTCTTTATCCAAGAGCTTGGCCGCGCGGCGGGCTGCGCGCAAAGCGTGGAAGGGCTCATCTTCACCCGGTGACTCCCGCGGCGGAGGCGCGCTGGGCGTGCTCGCGAGCGACCAGCGAAAAGTTGTGCGCACTCTGGGTAGGAGGAAAGGGAGTGGAAACCAAGCGCGGGAGAGCGCAGGGGCAAGGCAGGGAGGGGGCGGGGTGGGGGACTGCTTACATGAATTTCCAAGTGGTAGACCTGCCTCTGAGCTCTGCCCAATGAGATCCGTCAGGGGAGGCACCCGGCTCACTTTTCCACATCACTTCACAGTTACATTTGGCAGGCAGGCGGGCTAGCAAGCCTGAGCGCTCTGCCCAGAATTAGTGGATGGATTTGGAATCTCTCTGCTTCCTCCAAGCTCCGCCACTGTCACTTTGGGCATAGACCTGAGCGTCAACACACGAGCTGTACTTTTAGGCAGCGGACACAGAGCCCAGCGCGCCACCTTCGCATCCCCGCACCAGGCTCCGCAGCTCCGAGAGGCATGAACGCGATCCGGAGGAGACTACCCTGCGCGCGAGGATCCGTGGACATTAGCCGCCCTCAGGAACTGACCCGCAGTTCCTCCAACCATTTATGAACTGAGAGGCTTGAGGCTTTTCCGTATCCCGGAGCCCGACCTGAGTAAGTACTATCCCCTATCCGCTCACGCCTCCGGGCGGGGAAGAAGAGCCGAGGGGGGATTGCTTTCTTTAGGAATTCCCACGCACCCTCAGACACCTTACGCACCTGGTGGATGAGGGATGCTAACACTGATAACCCGCCGAGCCAAATCTCCTTTTGCGGCATTTATAGCTGATGGGGTCGCCTTCTACCTAACCGGTTTTGCAAACTGCTCTCGGAGCAGATATGGAAGAGTCTGGAGCCCTATTCTGCCCCCTTCCAGTTCCCGCGCCACCCTTTCCTTCTTGCGGTCGCTCGTGGGTTTCACCCTGAAGACGCAGGCAGGCGCTGCTGCAGCCGTGCGCCTTCACTGCGGGGTCGGTGCGGTTAAAGGGAAATACTCGCCTCCTGCCCAGAGGAGGCTGCGAGCTCGGAAGGAAAGCCTGTTGAGAGGCTGGAGAAGCTGGCTCCTTGTTTTCCGCGAGCCCCCACCTCTTAATCGTGGGAGGGCGACCTCCTCGGTTGGGCCGAGGGCTAGCGCTCTGCTGCGAAAACCCCAGCGCTTGGATTTTCCACAAGTGTCTGTTCCAGTCTGGGGGCGCGGTGCCAGCTGCAAACTTGCGTCGCTCCGGGGCCACCTAGCCACTCTGTAGGCACTAAGATGCTGCTCCACACTAGCTTAACACCCACAGACAGACCAGTCAGTGGCAGCGAACCCGCATCCATAGCCCTCGGAAGCACTCGATGACTTCTCCCTATCCCAGAGCCCACAGTGCAGAAAGATTCGCAGTGATCTTGGTGCTAGGCATCAGCTAACCCTGGGGGTACAGCCGCGCCCCTGCCAGAAAGGAGCCTAAAGGACTCCTGGCTATGTTCTGCCAGTGTGGTAACAGGTTCATAAGAGACCTACCCTGGTTTCCCAAGGCTCTAGCCAAGCCTGGTAAACCGTGTAAACGTGACGCCGCCAATGCTCACACCAACAGGTATCCAACAATTCCTCCTTTTTTTTTTTTTTTTTTTTGTTTTTTTTTTGTTTTGTTTTCCTTCCCAAGACTAAAGCCTCCCCTTGCCCAATGTTGTAAAAATCTCAAAGTTTTGTGGTGGTGGCCCCTTGCCCGAAGGCATACAGTTTGAGATATGTCAATGACTAGCCTGTTAGCCTCCTGAGCGGAGATGGCAGATGTTAGCTTGGATTGCTAAACGTAAGAAATCAAACATTAATTGTTTATTGTTGCAAACGCATAACGTTAGTCTATAATGGAAAATCAGGCTGGCAGATGCTCACTTCAGCTCCAATTAAAGGGCAGAGCTTATAATCAAGCAACTGGGAGGGAGAAGAGGTCCTTTCAACTTTGCCATGGTTTCTGAAGACTGCAAGCAGTTTCCTCCTTAGGGGGCATGATCCCAACAATCCCTTTGCGCACCGGAGCTGCTAACCAAATCAGCAGCTATTTTGTGCTCTGTATTTCTGAAAATGAGAAGAAGTCTAAGATAGTATGCAAGAGCGGTACCCTTTCGCATCAAGGACCATCGCCAGGAAGATAGAAAAACTGGGGTTGGCTGGGACCGTTTTAACATTCCTTCTCTTCATAACACTTTGACAGCCATCTAGGTGCTTAAAAGCCCTCGCTAGGCTGTCACCTCTGCCTTCATTATTTGAGTATTTCAACTGGAAAACTATATGTTACAAAGAGATATTTATGTAAGGTTTGAAAGTGGGATTTTCCATCCATTCAGTCTCGCTGCTGTACTTCACTGCATGCAAAATGAGCCCTGTTGTTTCTGCTAAACACCACTGAAATTTCTCCCTGGCTACAGCCTTTCATTAGCCTGTGTCCGGGTTTTGCAAAGATTTTAGTCTGTAATGTGTGTGTGTGTGTGTGTGTGGGTGTGTAGGGGGATTGTGTGTGTGTGTGTGTGTGTGTGTGTGTGTGTTTCTTCTACTGGGAAGACTTGCACCTTTGAAGGTTGTTTTCTGAGGCTTGCATTTTTTCCTATCAAAGAGAGCTTTCCATAATCGCGATGTGCAAATAGGTTTACCCACTTCCCTCTATGGCTGAAATTCTAGGACTAGCCCCCCCTAATTAAATAATAAAAGAGATAGCAGCATTCTTTAAGTCAGTTTTAGCAGATTGAAAACTCTTTGTCATGCAGTCATTTTCTGCTGCAAGAGTCGCACAGGACCTTTGTATCATTGATATATACATTTCTCTTTCTTTATTTTTCTCCCCCCCCCAACCCCATTCCCAGCCTCAGAAATGGGTAAGGAGTTGAGAAAAATCCTGAAAAGAGAGGATCCTTTCTGCCACCTCCAGGATGGCTTCATTCAGAATTGCTCCAGGCTGCCTATACTTCTCAAGCTGTTCCAAAGACTATGGAATGAGAGTAAAGTCAAGTGCTCACCATCACAAATTGGCTAAGACATTGGCTAAGAATTTCTGAGACCTGTGCTATAATTCTGCCTACCAAACTTTTAAAACCCCACCTGAATGTTTTTAAAAAATTCTAATTACTATTATTAGTTTAAAAAGTGATTCTGCATTTTTTTTTTTTTTTTTTTTTTTGTCGTTAAAATCCTTCCAGACTCCAAATGGGTAAATCTCTAGGCTCTAAAATGTACCACTTCATGACTACACTTCTGGCGTAGAGGATGCATTTATTAACGTTTGGATGTGGTTTAGATCTAGCTAAAGGGCAGAACATTTTAGAGTAGCTCTTGCCTTACTTGCTGTATGCATTTCAACTGTTAAAGGGGAGATGGCTATATATCCTGAATTAAAGTGTTTTATAACAGAGCAGTAAAGACATCATTCCTCCCCTGGAACTCCTTAGTGTAGCATTGAGCATCACATACATGGACAGTTGGAATATAAACTATATCAAAACTCCCAAAAGAATGAAGCAGTGTTAGACTGCTCAGCAGAATGGGAGACCCCTTGAGAAAGTGTTTGTAAAGACTGGTCTGTGAATGTACTCACACCTCATACTAGTTCCAAGGAACCAGACAGATGTTTAAATTCTCTATTGATCTTTGTTAGCATAGAGGATCAGACTGCTGAAAGAAATCAAGGGAACTCCAAAGGAAAAAGGTAAAATAGTTTGGTTGAAGGAACTTTAACTTGGGATTTTGTTTACCAGGTTTCTTTTATGGTTTATCAGAGAAGAAAAATGAAGACACATATATTAAAAGGTAGAGTCTACTCTTCAGATTCAGAAGACCTTGTCAAAAAAACTATTCCTTTTGTCAAAAGAAAAAAAAAAGATTATTCTTTTGCTCAAAGATTGTTCTATTGTGGTGTTATCATCATCTCAGATTGAACAAAATTTCTATGTAAAGCCACAAACTATCTGTAAGTTAAACTGGCATTCAGTGATTCTTGCCAGCTGGCTGGCCTATCAGCAAAGTTTTCTGCTTGACAAGCAAGTAGACAAGTGCACCCAGTGCAACCTCTTGATTGTAGGCACAGTTTAACATCAGAGGACATTCTTTAAAAACACTGTGCCCAGAGGTTCTCCTAGTACTTATTTCTATAATGTTATATTTGTTACAAATATATTCAGAGAAGCAAAGAAAGAGATTAGAGCTTTCTTCTTTGCATTTTGTGTTTAGCATCATTGACATTCCTGGATGAAGTGGAACCAACTTTGCGCATTATTTTAAGGAATCACTCCTCATTTCGGAGTATTACATGTCTACTGCAGGCTGCAGCCACGACTGAGGCACATCCTTACAGATTGCGTTCATGTGGATTTCGCAAACATACAAATACCTACACAGCACATGGACAGACAGCCCATCAAAATGTGCATAAAGGACTGACTAGTGGATTGGTTTAAGCTGAGGAATTTAATCACCATTTCCTTGTCATTGCATCTGACTTTAAGTTGTGTGATTTGTGCGGATGATTTGTCAGCTTTGTATTATGATCAGTCATTTAAGCAATATCATCAGCGGGGCTTTTAGGCCACTGTGGTGATTTCACCTAGAATCTTTGCTGTAATTATTCTCTGGAACAATACTTTGCTTTTGATGGGCAAAGGCCACCATCTGATTTAGCAAGGCTTAATTATCCAAGGGGATGTTAGTACTGTCTCCTTTCATTCTCCTTGAAACTTGAGCTTCACAGTTTATTTGTGCTGAGCTGAGGGTTCCTATCTCTGGAACCTACTTCAGATGTAACCATGAGCAGAAAATTAGCTGGACCTGGTAACTTCAAAAGGTCAGAAAAGAAATGAGTTCAAGGAGGCCATTTAGCTTCCTCTCCCGTATGTTGCTGGTGACTAAATCTCTATTGCCACTTCATAATATAACACTGATACCAATACTGTTTTCTTTTCTGTCATATCTCAGGCTTTTATTTCCTGAGTTTTAAATGTCATGTGCTAGTCCCTATTATAAACATCACTCACTTTTTTGTCTGTAAATGTCCTTTTTTAAAAGTTCTGCTTGGAGGTAGAAATAGAAATGTATAGATGTGATTTTCTGTATCTTTCAAAGAAAGTATCATAAGTAAAAAATCACCAATATTTGTAATTTCCCTTCTTGTTCCCATTGCTATGGACAATATTGAACGCTGAGGATGGCTGGTCCAGGGACTCTGATTCCCACTCTTCTTACGTATTTTCATTACCAAGCTGGAGGGAGAGCAACAAATGTAAAGTAAAATGCCAGGATGTAGCTACTACAATTGTTTCTACGTAAATTTCAAAAGTTCTCCTAAGTTTATTTTGAGATGCAACATTTCCCATTTAAAAACGGTTCATTTTATTCACATTCCACTCATCAGTATTTTTTCTCTATTAAAAACAAGTTTACATGACATATGAATATAAACTATGGTGTAGTTCAGTGTGGCAAAACTGAAAGTACATTCCAGATTAGATTTGAATTACAGGATGCTATTAAACTGTGTAGCACACATAGTTATATTTTATTAGAGACAATGTTCTAATTGTCCAGTCATTGTGTGGCCAGTTCAGAGTCTGTAATTTGAATGCCTCCAAGGGTATGTAAAAGTTTTTTATTCATTATTCTCCCCCCCCCTCTTCTCTTCTCTCTCTCCTTCCCTCCCTCCTCCCTGTCCTCTCTATCACCCTTCTTCCCTCTTTGTCTCTCAGTGTTTTGTTCCACCTAAATAGAATATTTGGGATGTGACTGTTCTCTTTGACATTATATGCATTGTAGTCAGTGTCTTAGAAAACAATTTTATAACTCTCTATTTTGATGTAAGTTTATAAGATACCCGGTTCTTGAAATCATGCATAAGGGAAAATTTGCTGTGATAATTTTTTTCTAGATGTATTTATTACACTTTTAGGCATGTGAAAAATACTTAACAAATTGAATATATTCAAATGAAACATTATATTGAGTATTTTTGAACATTTGTTCTGTAGCACTGAGTAAAAGGGTTATGTATATTTGCATCCTATTAACATTTAGAATAATGCTTACCTTACCGTCTTTCTTTCTAGGTAGAATATTGCATACAGTAAGACTGTTTCATTCCTCATGTGACATAAATGACTTAAAATAAGAAGATGGGGATAGTGATATAAATATCACCAGGAGATACATCCTGTTTTACATAAGAAATCAAGTTTTTCAAACTTATCATAAAATTTACAAGAAGATAATCTCTCCTTTATTCAGCTATTGCTGTCAGAGTTCAACATATAGAATTGAACTTTGTGCCCAACTATTTCTATCTTTAAAATTAAAAAAAAATGTTTTATTAAAGTAGTAAAATATGCTTATCTTTTTCAAGCTTTCAAATTTCATTAACATATTACAGCTGCACATAGTACACTGATCTTAGAACCCCTGTAGGCGGTTCAATTACTGCTCATGCACTGTATAGTTGAGGTGATCACCCAATATTAGTTTTCTTCAAATTATTATTTTCTCACTCTCTATCTCTCTATCCATCTTCTGTGTACAGAGCTTAAGGAACAGTCCCTGGGGTGGATTTTAAGCTGTAAATTCTTTGGAACACACAAGGATGACAGTGAGGTGCACTTGTAAGGGTGGTTGCTACTCTGTGTGACCTAATCGACAGTATCTTGACTTATTACTGGGACATGTGGACACATTTCAGGTTTAGTATCTGCAGTCTTGGTTAGATTTTCCCTATTTCCCCATTTCAGGAGTGAAAGATCTTATCATTGGTAGAACTAAATTTCCCTAAATATATTAGAAATAGGTTGTCAGATATCTTTGCAACAGATCACTAGCGTAACCTAACCTTTATCAGCATTCCCTTGTACAAACATGCGATTTCAGTACCTTTCTGGCTTTAATAGGGAGTTTCTACTTTCAGCATCTCCACAAGAACGCAAGTGATTTGGAAAAGCAGAGAAGTTGATGGCCATATTTTTAAATTAGTGGTTACAATTTGATTGAAAGTGAATAGCTTAAATTTGTCCCATGCTGTCTTTACACTTTACTCTCTCAGCAGAAAACTGGAATGGAAAAAAGAAGGTCTGTGTGGACCACAAAGAGGAGAAAAACAATGTGGCCAAAGAAGTGAAACTGTAGCCCTTCACGTGCCTTATAGCCACTCTGTGACTCCATTGCATGGATTAATACTAACAGTAGGTAGGGAGAACATTTAGAGAATGCTGGTGCTCTAACTTGGTCATGCATTTAGAGATAAGAAGGGGAAAGAGTTATTTTATGAGTTAGGCAATGTTAGTTAATAACTACTTAAACAATTCTAACCTCAACTGCTACAATTGCCAAATTATACACAGGGAAATTGACAGTTATACACAGTTACACATCCAGGGCTTGGTGGGGGCCTTTAATCCCAGAACTCTGGAGGCAGAGGCAAATAGAACTCTCTGGGTTCCAGGCCAGTTTTGTCTCCAAAAGTCAGTTCAAGACAGCCAGGGCTGTGTTATCCTTCACACAGAGAAACTGTGTCTCAGAAAACCAGAAAAAAAAAGTTCTCTTTAATCTTTAAGGTGGGTAACACAACATGGAGCATCCATTCCTATTCCCTTGTATTGACATAAACATCTCAGCACACATCTTACGCATAATAGAACTGATGCTCAGAGAACTTCTGATTGGTTATCTTGGAGCTCCTGTAGCTATACCACCAAACCAAGCATTAAGAATAAGACATATTCTGATTGGCCACTATTATTTAAAAAGCCAATACTCCCCATTTTGTATACAAGCTCTTTGCACAGGGTTCATACTGAAATTGTGTCTTAAAGGTAGCAAATGAAGACTTGCTTCTAAACTAGAAAGGATTTAGTTCATATGGGAAGAGGAAGTGTACATGTGTAACTGACAGGAGAGATGTTGGACATACATGTACCTATTGAGTACAATATCAATAAAGGAATGCCTTAAGAAGGTCCAAGGATAGATTTATTCCTAAATTCTTAACTACACTTATGGTATCTATCTATCTATCTATCTATCTATCTATCTATCTATCTATCTGAAAACCTCCCAAGTGAAAAATATATTCACTTTGCAAAGGAAGAAGTCATTTTTTTTTTATTTATATGTGTAAAGGTAAAAACCAGGTGCAGAACTTAACAAAGACACAGCTTCAGGTATGAAAATAGCACTCTGTCAGTTACAGGAAAAGATGAAATTTGCAAATACTTTTCTAGATAGTAGGAGAAGCAAGCAATACACTTTGGGATAGATCGACATGAGTTATGATCCGATACCAAAGACTGGGGACCAGAATGACTGTGTCTGACCACAGAGATAAGCAAACACATATTTGTGTGTATGTGTATAGGAAGTATTATTGAATCTTTTTCTACCAAAGTAATTTGGTTAGGAGTTCCGAACACTTTGGGAAAGTGAATGCCTTCCATTATTTATATTTGAACACACACAAGGGTCTTTCCTTTCCACAATCCAAAAGCTGTTCAGACATGTTCAGCTTTAGTTACTCAGAGCTTGTTGAATTGTACTAGGCCACACATTGAATCATGTCCCCTGTGATCCTGAAATATCATTTTGAATTCAGTGTGCATTTACCTGTTTTGAAGCAAGCTGCTAATGGCTCTAAATTCAAGGTCAGAAACATTTTTTAATAGAAACTCTCTGGTCCTGTATGTCATTTTGCTTCCATAAAATACTGTGGCCACTAAGACCAGTGGGTAATAAAAGCATAATTTCCTGTCATCCACAGTAATTTTCTGAATTGAACCCTTAATGACTGATTTTATTGGAACTTCACTATCAGTGGACAGCTCCTTATTTGGAACTTTAATTCATATTGTTTATAACATCAGTGATGTAATATGTTTTTAATAATGACAATATGTCTGAGAATTGAGCACATTTGTCTTCAAGAAAATGTTGACACCCTCAGAATGACATCTGGCTACAATTAGAACTGCTGTTAAGCAGTGAGTGTGTATTAAAGTGAGATTGTAGGTTTTTTATCTAAAAAAAGATACCTTCTTCTGGGGAAATTTTCAAGACTTTCTAACTTGTAAAAATTCCAGAAAGACTAAAATCTATTCATTTTGCTATTTGGGATTGAGCCAGTGGTATTATAATGAATCAGGTTGCTCAGCTGGGCATGTACAGTGTGGTTGGAAAATGTAAAAGTAAATTGATTTTTAACTCAATAGTTATCTTGTTTCATTTCTTCTAAGAAGTTTGTCTATATAGCTACAATTCAGAACACTTATTAATTCTGATAACATCACCCTAACATTTTGTTGTATCTCAGGAATACCTATAAAGCGGTTTTCTGATCTAAGAATGAGGAGTTTGTTCCAGTGCAGAGGTGCAAGCAGATAAAGATTACAGATGTAAGCCTTTACAATTGCATTTTTCTCAGGGTGCACGATCACTACTGCCTGGATGCATAGATGTGCATGTGATTGCAACAGTACCTGACTAGTTATTCCAGCATTACATAAAATAGGTAGGAGTACAGGATTATCGAAAACTGCTTAGCCATAAAATAGTTCATCTACCATAGCTGTATTCTCCAAAGTCAGATGTAGGTGTGTATTCCTGTATATGAAATGTGATAGGCAAATATGTGAATGGTATTAAATGACAGAAGAGGAAGTGACTATCTACACATCGCTGAATTTTCCAGCAATTCCCGAGGAACTGTGAGCAAAGTTTCTCTTTTAGACTACCATGCCTTCCATATTAGGTCCTCAGATGAATAGCATCAACATGGAGAAGAGCTTGTTGGAAATGAGAACCTGGTGATCATGTGAGATCACCGGATTATAGATGATATAGTACTCAGATGCCCAGATAACTTTAATGCAGATTAAAGTTAGAGACTATTCCATGAGAAGAATTTTAGAACTGATTCTTTGCTGGGCTTAACAGAGATGATGGTTAATTTTCAAAACCACCAAAGTTGGTTAGTGACAGCTTTAGAAGCTTTGAAATTATTCAGAATAAAGCATCTATATCATGACAGTCAGAAACCAGTAAAAATCAGGAACTTTTATTTTTTTTTTGATAGCAATCACTTGTTAATTTTTTCTTATTGAAAAGAAAACATTTGATGTGCTACTCTCTCTTCCTATTGCTTATCTATGTAATAGAAATGAAAATTATAAAGCAATAATGATACTTATACTTATACCAGAGGGCTATTTTGAAGTATAGATATCTTATGAGGTTTGAGTGTGTGTGTGTGTGTGTGTGTGTGTGTGTGTGTGTGTGTAGTCCCTATGATTTAATTTTATCCACTTTTTAAAAGTTGACTAATAATGCAATTTTTCAGGTATGACCCCTTCTGGAAAGTAATATTAGATTTTATATCAATCAATTAACCTATGTATCTATATATCTGTGTATCTATGTATCTGTGTATTTATTTGTCTATGTATGTATGTATGTATGTATGTATGTATGTAAGTATCTACATATCTATCTAACATCTACCTACCTAACCATCCATGCAACTGTTTTTGAGACATTTTTTTTGCTATGTAACCTTGTCTGACCTATGTGTATAAAATTGGTCTTATACTCACAGATATCTGTCTGCTTCTGTTTCCTGAATGTTTAAAAAAATACACCACCATATTCCTGCTGAATTATTTATTCATTATTGTTGTTTTGTTTTTGTTTATTTGTTTATTTTTGTTGTTTGATTTTTTGAGAAAAAGTTTTTCTGTACAGCCTTGGCTGTCATGGAACTCAGTAGAGCAGGCTTACCTCTAATTGAAATATTTGCCTGGCTCTGCCTCTTGAGTGTTGGGATTAAAGATGTATGTCACTATCAACTGGATTGATTTCTCTTTCATATCAACAACAACAGTGAGCCAATTTTATGAAAATATACTAATATGGGAAACTCAAGAATTTGGAGGGACAAAAAGACAATCACTCAATATTGCCTGTAAGTTCTAGTGACTCAAACCTCAAGTTGAGTGATCAAAGGTGGCTGAGAAAGAGTGTCCACTGTTTGGACTGCTTTCCTCTAGAGCTATTTCATGGATTCATCAGCATCAGCTAAATTATATTTCTTTTTCCTCTGAAACTTGAGAAGTACATACTTCCTATTCAACATCGTATGTGCTTATTGCACAAATCCCTCGCAGAAATCAAGCACAACCTTCTCTAAAGAATCTACAGGAAAGATGGCAAACTTTTATAATGCATGCTGCAGTGATCAGAATAAATTTGTTGAGCAAAGCCCATTGAAGAGGTGATACTATATGTACTAATCTGAAAATAAATTTTGATGCTGAATTATTCAGAGCTCTTGCTTCACTTTGGTTGTCTTGTTTCTAATGATTAACTCATGTGGCCTTTACAGTGGACTCTTCTGAACACTTATTACTAGATAACACCTCTTCCAGGAAGTTTTCTTTAACATCACCAGGCAGAATGTTACGTTATTTCTCTATGCCTCTAGCCTTCCTAACAGTATATTTCTCCTAAAGTAGTAACTGTCCTGTTTGTGTTTCTTTGTCTTTGACAGCTGTATTTTTGGCTTCCTGAAGGTAGAAAGTAGAAGCTCTGATAGACTGCCTATGCTTTTCCCTCTGCCTAACAAATAGTATATGTGCACCAAAACTTCATATAAAAAGAGGAGCCATTTGAAGAAAAAAGAATTTTAGAGCTATGTTCCCCGGGTTCAAACAATGCTTCTGATTTTACTGAAGGGTTTTGTAAATCATGATTTTAAATGAATCTTCCTGTCTAAATTTTGTACAGCAACACAAGGTGGAAAGTTTTGCATTCTTATAATGAATATTGTTTTTGACTGTATAATTTTCTGTTATTATTGTATTTGTTCTTATAAATGAAAATATGGCAATGTTTAAAAGGTGTAGGGGTCAGTGATGGCTTTTCATCTGATTTTGGCAGGACTAGGACAAGGTTTCTAACAGGTTACATCCCATTCTGAGTACAATTGACCAATTTCTGGGCAGGAACTGTCTGGTATGGATTTAAACCAGGATTAACTGTCCTATTTTAGAATCATTCAGGAGATTCCTTGCAGATTGTGTAGTCTGACTGAAAAGACAAGTGCATGTGAGTTTATCTAAACAGCCTTAGAATAAATCTGATAGTTTTCTGGTTGGCCTGATCCTTTAATATAGTTGCAGAGCTAACAACCACAAGGTCTAGAGTTCAAAGTCCAAACATGTCAATTCTAGAAGTTGTTCCCACACCTACTTCTGCACCTATAGATCTCACACCACACGTGATATTGCACATGGTTTCTGTGCATTCAGGTCCAGTCCAGCTTGCAATGGAGCAAGATATGTTTTGAAATAAAATATATTCATTTTCTTTGAAAGAGTTTAGGGTTGAGATGTCATGAGTAGAGAATGAGCCCATCCATCCATCCCTAGCATCACCTCCATCTCCCTCCCATCTTGGCCTCTGCAGCTTCACATTCATCTTCCTGATATATTACCTTCACCAGGATCAACTCCCGACTCCTTTTCCTGGTCTCCCCAGCATCCCCTCCATCCTGGATCCTTTCTGCACTCCACAGCATCAACTCTATACTTCCTTTTCTCTACAACAGCTATGTCCTTTCCTCATCAACATCATCTACATTCAGCAGTCACTAGCATCACCTTGTTTCTCATCAGTGTCAAGTCAAATCCCTCTTGATGTTTTGAGAATCACTTCCATCTTCCTTACATCGGATCTCCACCCTGCTTCCATCCTGTTCTCACCAACATTATTTTCATGCACCAATGGTCTTTTTAACTTTAGTGCATCATCAGCATTCTCTCCTTCATCTTCCCTCTGCCCCAACTTTGTCAGCATCATCTTTGTCCTACAGCTAGCTTATCATCTTTGAGATGACTTCTTTGTCCCCACCTTTTCTTGTCTAGCCTCACTGAAGTGTTTATAAGGTTTCAGTCTTTGATTGCTTGTCTTTCCTACTCAGGAAGAGACCGCATCACTACTACTCCCATAATCTGGCTCATGCAACCTCTCTTACAACATTAGGAGTATTTCTCATGGTTGGCTGCTCTTCATACGTGTTGGTTCTTAGCCATAAACACTACCAGTCTGTAAATTAAGGGTTACTGTGTAATAATTTTAAAGATGAGAAGGCTGAAACAAAGGAGATCTCAGTATTGTATTCATCTGACAGTGGTAGTAATCTAGAATTGAATCCCATACCTACTGACCTCTAGAACATGCTGTCCAGTGACCCTAATACTACTTCAGCATAGCTCACCCTTTCATGTCTAAGAGGAAGAAGCATGAAATATTCTGATCTTGTTGGAAATGCTTTTTAAGTAAGTGAAGACAGACAACTCACATAAGGTTTACACATCTTTAGTTGTGTCATTTTCAATTTAAATTATCATATCTGAAGTCTCAATGCTCTGCAATAGAAGTGTATATTAACTTGGTGGAGACTTTTCCTCTGTAATAGTGCAGTAATTTTAAAGACAGGAGAGACTGTCCTTAGAAGGTCTTCGCTGGGTCAGTCTCACACTGAAAGCTATTGAAATTTCTCTATCTCCCAAACAGCTGCTCCTTGCATTGATGCTCTGTGCATTCTTGGGGTTAGGTCCTTTGTAGGTGTAAGTCCCAGTGTTGGGCTGAGCAGGATCATGCCATAGGCCAACTAGTTAGTTCCAAAACCAAGGTGTTTGCAGTAGAATACCTGGCCCTTTCAGCTGGCTCCAATAAGGCCATTTGCCAGCTCAACCAATGTTAATAACATCCTTGCTTTCACATTCTGAGCCAGAATGGAACCAGGGATCTAGAGGTAAAAGGTTTTCTATCCTATTATGAATTCCCTCAGACAAACTGTACCAGATAGTGTCCCCAGGAATTATTTTTCCACTTAATCTAATTCAGCCAGGCTTTTCTCAGGAATCTGCAGTGAACATCATTTCTTTAAAAATATTTTTTTTTTGAGTGGGAAGAAACACATTTTGCTATGCTGAAGGTAAGCAAAAAATATATTTGACACCTCAGGTAATAAGGATTCTTTTATTCTCCCTCCCCTTTAAATTCCTTCAATTGAAAATTGTATTTTTACCATACTTCATTCCCAAAGGAGCTTTTCATCATTAAAATCTCCCATTCAATGTTACATTTAGCTTAGGAGCATTGACACTGCCTTGTTTATGGCGCATATCCTGGACATTAGAGAATTCTCTCTGGATAAACTCTTATTTTTCCCCCTTCATTATTAGAATCTTCATTAGTCGTGAACAGACCTTCCTGATTGCAACTGACAGTCGTGGCTATGGAATCTGCGGGAAAAAATCCCATCCTTCCTTCATTTCTAATTTTTAAATTATGCCATTTAGTTACTGTAGGCCAGTTTCTTAAAAATGAAGTCTGACTTTCCTTGAACAAGTTCATACAGATATCCAAAAGGGGAGGAAGACAGGGTATAGTTGATATGCATGTCATGTAGCATTGCAGAGAATGTAAGACTGGAGAGAGTGGAGGGGTACAGAGAGGGAGAGGGAGGAAAAGAGTGAGAAGCAGGAGAGGGAGAGGGAGAGAGGCACAGAGAGACAGAAAGAGACAGAGACACAGAAAGAGACAGAGGGATATACATACATACAGAGACACAAAGAGAGAGACACAGAGAGAGAGAGACCCACAGAGGGAGACACAGAGACATACAGAGAGAGACAGAGAGGCCAGAGGAGGGGATTGAAAATAGGATCAAGTGTCAGTGGTAAGTAGCGAGGTATTATCTGTTGAGAACATCACTCTGTCATTTAAAGCAGATTTTGACAGAAGTCATGGCAATGGAATGTGTGCTAATACCAAATGATGCTTACATATAAATGAGTTTGTTAGCCTATTTGTTCTGGCTTCTCAGGTCCACTTTCTGAACTCACGAATTGGGAACTGCTCATTACCTGTTTACTTTTCTGTGTTTCTGCAAAGCATAATTTTGCCTTCAAACCAGGAACTATGCACCCTTCTCATTCTCCCCTCTTGTTTTTGCAGAAAATTTCAATGAAAAGGAAAGTCAATGGATCGTGGTCTTTGAAAAGCTGCTTAGACATGTCTGTTTGCCGGTTCTCTGAACACGTGGCAGAGGTGTAAATAACCGCTTTGCAGTATGTGATGAATTGGATGACTTCAAACCCGAGGCAAAAAAAAGTAATTGTCTTATTTTTGCACTGATTTGCTTAACTGGTGGGACCATGCCAGAAAGGCTAGCTGAGTCGCTCATGGACCTCTGGACTCCATTAATAATATTATGGATTACCTTCCCTTCTTGTGTGTACATGGCTCCGATGAATCAGACTCACGTTTTAACTACTGGATCCCCTTTGGAACTAAGCAGGCAGAGTGAAGAAATGCGGATTTTGAACCGCTCCAAAAGAGGCTGGGTTTGGAATCAAATGTTTGTTCTGGAAGAGTTTTCTGGACCTGAACCAATTCTCGTTGGCCGGGTAAGCTTCATTTTTAAGCTCCCATTTCAGGGTCTGTTCCTGGTCTTTAAATGTTTCATTTCAGGCTCTCCACAGTTTGTCGTCACACATAACTGTAAATCCTTTAGACCAGATGGTTAGTGAGCTACCCTGTTGGTTTCTTTAGCAATATGAATAATCCGGCAGTTTAAAACATTCTTTTAGGAAATGTCAGTTTCCCCATCACTGCCAGCCTAGCTTATCCTTTCAAGAGACCACATGATACTTAGATAATGCATAAATAAGCAAAATGCATTCTCATTTACGTGAGATCTCTTTGGTCAAACCTTTTCCCTAGATAATAGTATTTGGATCTAGTACTTGAAAATTATAGGCAGTTTTGTCCAGTTTGAATTCCTATCATAGCAAATGTCCAATATTATTTTTCTCTTATTTTAAGGTTTTATATCCTTGTTTTCAGGTACATTTTTCTAGGTATTTCATTGATTGCCATAGGACTTAGAAAAATGAAACAGTATTTGTAACACAAATGCTGGGCAGGGCCTTGTACCAACATCATAGAGCATCAGTTTAGTCACCGCCAAGTGGAATCAAATGCATAGAAGGAAAACTGTAGTTCACTCGTGAGTACCTGTGCTTGCCTGTGTGTGTTACTCTGTGTTTACATAGTTTTGTTAATTTTACAAGTCCTTCATGTAGACGCAGGCCCTTAGCTCTCCACAATTGTATTAGGTACTTCAAAGACATGCATATGGTCATTCCTTAGAATAATTTGTAAGTTTTTGCTCATTTTGACATTCACCATTATCATAGTTTGAATTCTGGCGAGGGGCTGAGGATCTAGCACAGTTGGGAGCGTTGTTGCAGAGCACATAAGAAATCCTGGGCTTGGTTGTATGTAAAGATAATCCATTCAGGAAGTAGAAGCAGGAAGATCAGAAATTCAAGGCCATACTTTATTACCAGGGTACCTGATTACCAAGTTTCAAAACAGAAAAATTTAAAAGCATTTTTTTTCTCTCAGTGAAATGACAATGGCTGGCTTTCCAGATAAGCAATGTCTAGAAGTGAATGATATGTTTCTTTCCCAAATTCAGTGATTTAAAAGGAACAAAAATATAGATCTTCAAGATTTAATGCCTTGCACCTCACTAGGCATTTCTGATTACCTGCTATGTTCTCTTATCTTATGGAACAATTGAGCCTCCTCAAGGCTAGCTTCCTATTCTCAGGGGATTCAACAGTCTTGTGTAGACACAAGAGGTGTGGAGATGCCATGTGTTATTACAGTGGGCTTCCTGGAGTTGAATGTAGGTACCAGGCACTGGAGATAGGCACGTGGGAGTATCCTAATAAAGCAGTAATCTTTGCTGTCAAAGAATTCACATTCTGGACAATACTGACTGTTTACTATGTATGAACTGCTATTATAAAACACTTTATTGGCAGAGACTCTTTGACTTTATTAATAGTTGATCATATATGCATATGAATGTGTGTAGTCACGTATGTGTGTATATGTCTATATAAAATATATGCACTACAATATATATGCATTTATAAAGTATATTCACTACAACAGATTTATAATCTCCTTTTCTTAAATCAAAATCGAAATTCCATGAAAGATTTTCATGATATAAACTCTGGTAGCAGAAGTGAGTTGAGGCTATTTATAGTCATAATGTATCCCATTACAGTGGCTGTTCCTATACTTCACTGCAGAAATGTTAATGTAGTTGATTACAGGGTGCTGCCCTGGACCCTGCTGAGGTTGTTACTTACTCTATAGTTTATGTGCTTTAATATGTTTCTAAAAATGGGTGAAGTTCTGAATTCCAAATCATATCTAGCCCCATTGGTTCTGGATGCAGACTTCCTGATTATCTTTACCATATATATAAATGCAAAGAAACCCTAGTGCTTAGACAAATTAATAAACCAAATTATGAATTCAGCACAAGTGAATGTACTACATGAGATTAAATCATGTTCGCTATTCCCAAGATAATAATTTCAAACATCATACTGTATTATATTTCAGGAACTGAGTACCTGAGGTTTATAATTTGCTCTTGACTTTTGAGTATGGGACACAAAATCCGTACATTTATCTTTCTCTATATTAAAATTTTCTTTAAAAGCTCTCAGGCAAGCAATTTTCATCCCATATGAAATTCTGGAGTTACATGCATACATGCATATATAGTTAATGGGTGGATGATTCCTCCCTGCTTCTTGTAGTTACCTTGTTATGAAGGTGTATCAATTAAGACATGTCCTGCATAATATAAATAATTGAATGTTGTTCCCAGAACAACAGTCCATGTTTAAATGAATATAAAGGCAATTAAGCCAGTTTTTTAAAAATGTAGTATCTTATGGCTGATTTCCTGTCCATTTCTAAAATGAACTGAAAGTGACAGAGTCAAGGAACCAGGTATTCAGGGTTTCTGTGTGACTTACAAATGCCTGAGATATCTTGCATGTTTGAATGATAGAAATGCCAATGAATTGCAGGCCTTTGAAATAAGCATCATGTTCTTAAGTCTTCGTTGCAGATACTGCATAGAATAGAGCGGTTAGAAGAACTAATCCATAGGTTCTGTCTGCTCTTAATTATAGGCATTTCCCAAAACAATTGTTAAATAACAATTACAATATTTTTTGAAAAATTTGCTTCAAATATTTTCAATCATGCATATTTCTCTTTAAAATTAAATTGTTCCTAAAGCATGACAGTCTTAATTTTGTGAATTGTGGGCTTTTGTAAAGCTAAAATTCTATTTCAAGTTACAGTTTTGGATTATGAGTCAGGTTGAGTGCAGACATGTTCCACATTGGGGCTCTCACTGGTGTTTTATGATGTTTTATCTTTATGCACAGTCTTATACATCTGACTCTTTAAACCACTTCACTGCAGAGCTTCTCCCCAGGAACCAGCTGAGAAGCATTAGTTACCTATGAGCATATGTGCTCTTTAAAAGGCCCTCCTGCAAGTCACTATGTTGGGAGCCTCAACCTAGTAGGCTGAGTTCAAGCTCAAGGGCAGTGTCAGCTTTTGAGCAATTGGATCTTCAGGATTGCAACTACACCTTTATATTATACAGGTTCTGTTTTTACATACTGGTGGCAGCTGGATGTGCAAAAAGATCCTAAGTTAGAAATAGACTCTATAGAGCTTTGAACAGTGACATTGTCGTTTCCTGGGTGTTAGTCCTAGGGAAATTATTTAAGCTTTTGAAGGATTGTGCAAAAAAAAAAAATATATTTAAATGTGAATGAATTGCTAGCTGCATAATGTTTGTCATATAATAATTATTCTTAAAATATGATCTTAAATGTGTGTGGGTGTGTCTGTTGTACATGGTTGTAGTAGATATACTAGATATATTAGACAAAAATAAACAAGACACTCAACAACAACAAAAACACTGATAACTCTCTCAATGAGCACAAGACTATGGAGCCAAAATAGACCACCTTCTCTCATCCAGGTTTACTATGATCAGTGCAGGGGTAATCCAGTAAAGGCTCCAGGTTCTCATTCTAGTGGGACAGCCTAGAAAGGGAAGGAGACTGGTGCAATTATTCAGAGGGTATCTAACTCCTTGACGTTGTGATGTCACATTGTCACATGCAATGTCCTCACTCAAGAACTGTATGCTGAATTACAAAAATACATTATAATAATTTATCTAAGTGTACAATTTTGTGGTTTACCACGTTCATAGATATCTATCTATGACCATGTGAGTTAAAGACAACTAACACAAAGTTATGGGCTGGGCATAAGGAAAGATGACAGACCATTTCCTTGGTCAGAAATAAGATAAGTCTTTATACTTCTTGTTAAAACAGAAAGAAGTAGAAGACATTTTTAGATCCCATCTCTATCCATTTTGTCTTATATATGGTTGCTCCTCGTCTGATATTTCCCGTTCTTTACTTATGCTATTAGTTTGTCCTTCTTATAGGATTATCATCTAACATATCCCATACTATGAATGTAAGTTTTTTTTTAAAGTGGTTCATTTGTGCCCATTGTTACATAGACCAAATTCCCACAGTCTGGAAAACTGTCTGCATACTAAGAAATGCTTAATAAAATTTCATATGAATGCATTCTCTCTAATGGACAGTCTTCACAAACATTAAAGTAGCTTGTAGAAATAATATAAGATCAGTTAGAGTAATACAAGTGGCATATTTCAATAGAGTATTCAATACAATGTTTTCATGTACTTTTTACATATTCCTATACCGAAATATTTATAAGTATTGATTTTAATGTCTCTTTAGAGGTAGCGAATGTGGAATGTCTACTTCTGAAAGAGTTCTTTTTCAAAAAGTTTGCCTAATCATCTCTACAGAGCTCTCACCAGTAATGACAAACAAACATACTTCAAACTTTTGTCTGTGCTTTTGGCTTATTGTAGATTTGGTATGATTGTTCAGAATTTATGAAGGACAAATACCACTGTAGCCAGACCCACTGTTGTTTCCAGTTGTCTGTGGAAGAAAATTCCACCCAGCCTATTCATAAATACATAAATGCTGAATGTTTCATGTCATGACCCACTCACAGCATCAGATTTTCCTCTGGGAATTCTGTCAAAGAACATAACAGCTCATGAGACTCCTAACCCAAATAATCTTATATTATATGAAGGTAGGAAAGAAAGGAAGAAATGCAACAGTGAGTTTTGATCAAACTTGCAACTCAGACAAAAAATGCTTTTGTGGTAAATTGTGTATGAATTCAGATAGCCAAACTGGCTTTTTCTTGAGAGGGCTCTGCAGTAAGGGAGACAGTGGATAGAGAGATACCATAAACTGGTATTGGATATCTGCATCCTACACCTGCTAAATATTCCATTGTTGGTGGAGTCTCAGCACAGGATGAACACAGATCTGTATCAGGAGGAGAGTACTAAAAACATCGTGTAAATAAATGCCGTATTAATTTTAGGAAGTGTTCTCAGCGACGTTTTGTGGTTGGTTGAGAGCAAAGGATGGTAACCTAATCTGTAGGCACATGACTTGTTGCCAAGAAAAATACCTATGAGATGTGACTCATTAAACATGTGGAAAAGAATGCAGGAGGTAAAAAACTAAAACATCCCTGATATGATGTACTAAAATTATGTATGGAGCACAGATAATGTCAGGATGACGATAACATCATTCAGTGGGAATGTTCTACACTAGCATATCTTACAAGGTTGATAAGCAAGAGAAACTTCTCACTGTGTTCGACCCTTAAAGTCTGAAATCAGAGCACCAGAAAAGTTGGGTTCTGGTGAGGTTCATTTTCAAGATAAGTTCATGGTGCACCTGGCAGACCTTATAGGACAAGAGAGTTCTCTAGAGCCTCTTTTAGAGTTTATCAATTTCATTCATTACTCACAAGGCCTCCAATCTTGGCTTCCCAGTCTCTAATATTATTCTGTTAGGCATACTGTAGTTTAGGTTTGTACCATGTGTCATTTAGGTATTGAGTCCACAATTGCCTTCGGCAACCCAAGTTCTGGTATTACAAATGCAATGTACTATGCTCACTAAGATGTATGACCTCTGTGTATCTCTCTCTGTCTCTCTCTCTGTCTCTCTCTGTCTCTGTCTCTCTGTCTCTCTCTCACAAACACACACACACATTGTGTGTGTGTGTGTGTGTGTGTGTGTGTGTGTATGCGTGCACGTGCAAGGGCATGCACATCCATGTGCTTGCATGTTTTCAGTCTTTTGTACTCTTTTGTACTGGAAAGCAGGAATTTAGGACCTGGGTCTTTATACAAAGGACAAGCAAGGATCTGTGGGTGATATATCTGATTTTAATTCAGCTCCACTCTCAAGTAGTTTGAAAATATACCCAGTCACTGATGCTTTAGAAATAAATGTTCGCAGAACAGGAATATGTAACCGTCTTTTGGTTTTCACTCCCGTGTTGCTGCAGCCCTTTTTCTGTGGCCCTATGACCCTTCTTTTCTCATATTGCTTTATTTTTGAACAAAGGTAGCTGGCAGTCCAGGTGGTCAGTGTTATTCTATCCTAAGTCTTTCTCTTACATAAACTCCTGTGCTGTCTCTGCTCCAAGTTTCCCTCCTACCTGGGCTTCTGATGTGTTCCTTATTTGGATGTAAATCTCTCACTGGTGATGCCTCTTCTGTCTATTTATAATCCTCTTCCTCCAAGGCACTGACTCATTTTCTCTCTTTAAATTTGACCTTCTAACCTTCCCTCTTCCCTGTAACTTGGCAATCGTTTGGGTGGTACTTAGTATGAAGGACATGGGATGCCAAGTAATTACACTATATTACAGTTTATGGTGTCAGCGGCCAGTAGGAAAATTGCTCTTGACATGCCATTATTTTTGCCAGGCCTTTGCATGTTAAGAGCACTGGGCGACTCAGCCACAGCCAAATTGTATCTTTGGCCTTGCAAGAACAATTCCCTGTCAGTTCTGCGAAGCTTCTGCCTACTCTGACAGAGCTGTGTGAACCAATATTTTTGGCAAAATGTAAGTCAGCATCGTGTGTCTCAATCTGGCCAAACAACAAATGTTGCCTGCCTTTTGCTCAGGGTCCTGACTTGGAACTAACAGGAAGCTCAGAGCATTTGGATAACATTTGATGGTGGTATTAATAAAGGTTATCGAAATTCACCAATGCACAAACAAGTGGACACATAGACACACCTACACAGGCATACGTATACAAGTACATGCATGCCTATATAAGAACATGAACACTCACATGTGCACGTTCAGGATTAACTGGTTTATTAGAGAAGGAAATCTCAGACATCTTCGAGGTTATGATTTCCACCGTCTCACTCTTTTACTCTCTTTGATACATGCTGTAAAAAGGGACTGGGTGATAGGTTTAATACTTGCCCAAATAGTCTATGGTTTTGCAGCTTTATTCTTGTAAAATATAATAACTATGTGCTACATTACTAAAAAGCTATTGTAGTATTTGTCCTTATGCACCCAAATAAAATTATTTGTACTTTATTGATTCTATACAAAACCCTTATGACAGTATAGGTGTGATATTTGCACTTTCAGAAATGAACAAGAGATGACATACACATATTTTGTGTTTGTTTAATGATTTTGAGAAGACATAAAGAAAAAATAAATTGCTTTTTCTCATATTTTACATTTGTACATTATATATACTGAACTATTCCATGCAAACTATAAATATGCAATAGACTATGATGCTTATGTTCTACCCTAACACTACAGGAACACAGAGTAGAAGCATTAAACATAAATCGCTCACATCTCCCCAAAATACAGACATACTAAAAGTGATAGGATAACTTAGGTTTACTTCTGCAGATAATCTGAGCAATAAATCAATTCAGACTCATAATAACAATTCTTGCATATTTCATTTGAGGGCTATTTCATTGATCCTTATGTGTTATCTAATTGAAACAAAATAGCAGTATATACTTACGGGTAAAATAATCAGACTATTTAATCCTATTTTATAAGTAAGGAACAAAATATATCCAATATATAGAATAGAGAATCAATTTTTATTATTTTACATGAATGAGCTAAAAGCCATAGAAATAATGCATGTGGACTCAAGGACTTAATAACTAGAGATTTATTTATGTAACAGAATGAAGCCTCTGAAAACTCAAGAATGACATATTTAGAATAAGTACCAAAGTCATGATTGTTAGAAATGAGAAATAAAATGTGCATAGAATTGAATCATAATATGCATGTGTGATATGAAATTCTTGACACACATATATTAACATGAAAATACTTATTAACATACTCATGTGAAAATTATCTATTCAAAGATTGAATGTTCAAGTGAGTTCTAACACTTACTAACCTATTAACCTGTTAGCACCCACCCAACAGCTGTGTACCCTTCTCATCTTCTGTTACCCCTGAACAAGACCTAGACACTGCCAGTACTCTTGATTTTTTGCCGTAATTTAAGAGAATGCTAATCACTATCCACTGTATCTATCAAACTGAAAACAACCCAAGCTCATAAAAAAATCCAAATAATGTGATGAGAAAGTGCCAACCAGGCAAGCTTCTTTACGCAAAGTGAAGAATTAATTCTTGACATTGATTAGGATTAATAAGTAAACCTCCAGGCAAGCAAGATGGTCTGATATAATCAATCTTCATTTCTAGTATGTACAGCCAGATTATCACTTTGTTTACAAAATAATTTTACGCACTTTATTTTCATAATATTTTTATTATATTAAAAGCAATGAAGATCCTTAAAATAAATGGTAATGGTGTTCAGCTCAATTTAAAAAAAAACAAAACAAAAAAAACAAACAAAAAAATCAAAACAAAACCTCAGAGTGCCATCCATCCATAATAAATTCTTAGAAATCTTATTTGAAATTAAGTTTGTAAATAAATCTTATATAGAAAATGAAGAACTACACCTATCTTATACACTTGGCTGGTAAACGGTGAATCTCATCAATTAATCAATTACTGTGCTAAACATATTTAATCATTTCATGCAACAAGGAAGAAAGAACATTCAGTGTTTCTGCGCTGCTGCAGGCATAGTAAATGACTTTCATTACCGTGGAGCAGGCCAATTATCAAGCAGAAGTAAAGGCTTTATATACGGTCTTTAAGTAGGAAATTACCTTGTAAGTCTTTAGGTAGTATACTCCGTTTACATGCTCTTTTAAACTTTTCAGAAAATAAGAATTAACTAGAAATATTAGTTATAGAATTATGCTATTTAAGAAAGGTCAGTGTGTTACAGAGTTTCCAAGGTCTTACTTTGCCTGGCTATGCATGTTTCCTAGAAGGTGACATTTTACTTATACCGCAGTATACTTCATCTTTTTATGTCATTTAAATTCAGCCTCTCAACTCCAGCATAGTCCACTCACATCCTCATGTCTCCATATATTTTGAAATAAAGGCCATTTTGTCAACAGACAAAGATCTGAATGTTCAGTGAAGATGTGGGAATGTTCTTTGATAAGCACTCACTTTCCCTCCTGAGGTTACAAAACATTCAGAAAATTTTAGATGCTATAACCTGGAGAAGAAATATGATAGACCACTTTCTTATGGCTCACAGTGAGCTTGTTAAATGCCCAGCGGTGGCAATGCCGGGGCGCTTGGAAGAGTTGAAGAGTCCCATTCAACATGTGTATATCCTGATTTACTGAACCAAATCTGCATTTCCCCCATATCTCCAAGTCATTTATGTGCACATGAAAGCATTAAGTATTTAAATGTATTTCATATTTAACCAATAAAACATTTAGTTACCAACACCAAAGCAATATGTGTGAATAGTATGAAAACATTAAAAGAAACCTAGTTTTCAGTAAGTTCATCAATTGTCATTCGACCCCACAATAGCCTAAATAATGATTTTTGCTACTTACCTACTAAATAATGTATTCATAACATTTATATATTTTTGCTCTTGGCATTGAGATGGATGTTAAGACAAAAAGGAATAGTCACAGAGATGGTGTTTGTAAAAGCTTCAGGAGATGATTCAGAGGCAAATAGCTGCTTATCTTGTTTCAACCCATGTGGGTGATGGGAGGCGAGGCAGGACTCATTCCTCTGGCACTGGTCTTGTATGGGCAGCAAAAAGAAAGAATCACTGTGCCCTTTACTTCTACCTCTAACACCATGTGTTGATGTTGCTTGTTCCCCCCTCAGGGCCATGGGCTCCTTCTCTTTCTGTCAGTATTTACCAGAGTTCTGCAGATGTGCTCTGGAAGCTACAGAGGATCAAATGTCAGTGGGCTTCGGTGGAGACAATAGCAGAATCCAAATGAGCTTGCTAAGAAAAGCTTGGAAAGATTGGGAAAGAGCAGGGAGTAAAACACTGGGTGCATATTTCTATTTCTTTCTAATCTCACAAGAAAATAAAAAAAAAAGATCAGCTCTGTGGCACAGACAGTTTGTGTGTGTGTGTGTGTGTGTGTGTGTGTGTGTGAATATCATTCTGGAGGGGAAGGAAAATCAGGTTTTAAGTCACCAGGTAAGCAAATAGTGGTTTTCAGGATTTACACTGTGACATTTTTATCAAGGTTACTGGTCAAGACTCAAAGTGAACCATTGGGAAATGCACTATGTACTCACTACCATGTTAGGAGTCACTGACAAGAAGAGTTAAAGCCATTAGAATGCACATGTTCAAAAAACAATAAGTGAATGATAAAGCAGGAGTCAAATCTGGGCAGGACACTTCAAAGCTTTCTTTGGTAACCATGGTAACACTATATCACCTGAATCCTAAATGGTAAGTTATCAATATCCTAGGGTGAGACCCCCACAATATGCAGATGATGAAAGTGAGACCACTCATGAATACCAAGTTATAGTCTCATGATTAGAATATAATGGTTGGGTAATCATTTACCACATATTAGAGGTATTTGAGCTGCAAAGATTAAGTGAGAAAATATGTGCTTGTGGCATCTGCATATGGTGACAGCATTATTTTCTTTATAGAGAGATGATACTCCTGTAGTCTGGGCCCAGGAAAGACTGGTCCCGTATTCACAGTGATTGGTGGGCTATTTTCTAAATACAGGAGGGCTAGCACAGTATTTATCTCTTTTTACATTCTCATCTTAAAATATGGGGTACACCAGGCATTCCGATACACATGTATAATCTCAATCCTTGGGAAACTGGGACAGATAAAACTTTAAGTCAAGCCTGGGCAGGCATGGGGATCCTTAGATCAGCAAAACATATGTAAGAATAGCTACGAATATGGCACACTGGTTAATGTGCTTATCGTACCGGTCTGGAACCTGACTTTGGATCATCAGAACTCATGTAAAGCCAGATGTGATGCTAGTACAGCTCTGTAACCTCATCAATCCTATAGTGAGAAGGAAGAAGAGATAGGGTAACCTCAGGAAGCGTGGAGGACAGCTAGCTTGGCAAAGGTAGCCAGGTGCAAATGAAATAACTTGTTTCAAACATGGTATTTGCTATACTCTGACCTTCATAGGTGTACCATAGCATGCAAACACCAGCACTTTCACACATGAACTTGCACACACACACACATTTTTAAAAGAACATATATTCTTCTATATACATATGTACATATAATCTGATTGCATTAGTGGTCATTGTACCTGCAAATGTACAATCATTGTTGTCTCATGAAATGTAAGGAGAGGATTTGGAGAAAGCATTAGCTGGTGAATACTTTTGTCGATGTTTCAGGTATCTTGCTATTTTCTTTTAAATATATTAGCAGGTTGCTACTGTCCCTCACTTTATAACTATGAAAATTAAGATTTCCTAATGCAGCCACTTTTCAGTGATCTGGGTGAGGATAGAGAAATAGTTTTTCTGAGCCTGGTGTGATTCTTAGTTCCCCCAAAGCTGAGGCATTAAGTCACTGACTAAAGTCTTTGATAAGAAGCATGCAATGTTTTAGGTTTTTCTTAAAGTGGGAACCACCAGAACAGCAGAAAGTAACATATAACAGCTGAGGGGAATGAAACATAAAATTCTGTCCACATAGGCAGGAGCTAAAAGAAGACAAAGTGCTTGTGCCCTCAAGTTGCCTGAACTAATTGTGCTAATGCTGAATAATTCAGTAACAGTCCCCTGAATGCTGGAATCTGAGCTGCTGGGCTGTATTGCCCGGGCTGCAGAGGTGGGGAGAGTAATTCATTGCTCTCTGCAGTGACTTCTTGTGGCCATTTGTATCTCTGTGCCTTTCTCTTTCACTTGTTCTGTTCCTCTTCTTGCTTTTCAACCCTGAACATAATGGCATTCCTCTGGGTGTCCTGGTCATGTTCTTTGCTTCTGGCACACTTTATCCACTGGGTCCACTGAGAAGAAACCTTGCATGCCTTTAAACAAGTCTCTGAGGAAAAGTAATTTGGGGAAAGAGCAAACATGGCTATTAAAATTGACCAAATCCAATAACTCCTCAAAGCAAGTCAGACTCCCCAGCTACCCAAAGGCTTTATTTAGAATGTCGCAGGGTTATTTATAGTGAAGTCTTTCTTCACCTTTCTTTTTATGTGCTTGTGTGAACCTAAGCCTGTAAGTGATTTTCTCATTGCAATAGATTGCCTTTGTGTGTGTGTGTCTGTGTGTCTGTGTGTCTGTGAGAGAGAGAGAGAAAGAGAGAGAGAGAGAGAGAGAGAGAGAGAGAGAGAGAGAGAGAGAGAGAATATACATATGGGGAAGGTATGTGTAAGTGCATGAGTGTATTATCACAAGGCAGCAGAACATTGGCAAGAGCTCACCTTCTGGTTGCATTTCTGCTTTTTGCAAGAGCATTTTATAATCAGCCTTGTGACTTTTTTTTTCAGAAACCATTGTATGTTTGCTAAGACTTTTCTTCTTGATCAAGGCCATTGTTTCTCATGACTTCTTTCTATCTTTTCTGTTCTTAGAGTTTGTAGCTAATGTTCTGATTATTTTAAGTAGCCATTTCCAAATTTAATATACCACATAGATTAGCAGAGATCTAGTAACTCCATCTTTTTTGCCATTTCTTCTTTTGAGGGAAAGGTAGCAGAAAAAAGAAACTGAAATATGAAACAAGGAACATGGAGAAATAGGTGCTCCAGCATATCCCATGACTATACCCATGAAAACAATATGAGATATGTAATGCAATCAAAAGATACAAACCACAGAGCCATGCAGTAAATATACAGTGAGACGGACTTCTGGAAATGCTGTGCATTCACAAAGGAATTGATATGTAGGCATGTACAATATTTGGCTCATAAGTTTCATGCATCCCAGGATAGATGTGAAGGTGTTTCGGGATGTATGTAGATGATAGAGTCCTGTCACAGTGTGAAAGAATTGGACACCCCATGTAGGTTAATGTTATGCTAACTTTACACAAGCAAGAGTCATCTGAGAAGAGGGAAGCAAAATTGGGATAATTCCACCACTGGATTGTCCTTTAGGCAAGTCTGTGGGCCATTTTCTTGATTGATGACAGATGTGGAAGGACCCAGATCCCTGATGAGGTAAAACCTCATGGCTGTGCTGTAAGAAAGCAAACTAAGCAAGCCACCAGGAACAAAAGGTTAAGCAGCATTCCTCCATGGCCTCTGCATCAGCTAGAGGCTAAAAGTTCCTGCCCTGATTCCCTTCAATAAAGGCCTTTTACCTGTAAATATAAAATGAAATCAACCTTTCCCTCCAGAGGTTGAAGTTGATTTTGGTCACAGGCATTTTATTGCATCAATAGAAACCCTAACTAAGACATGCTGGAGTCTAAGAAACTAGCAAAGAAGCAGAAGGCATACAGAACAATCAATGTTTACAGGGAAATACAAAAAAAACAAGGATCCCAAATGATAGGAACTAGAAAGTGGTAAAAGACACAGGTATGACAAAGGTCAAATTTGGCAGAGGGTATGTTTGAGATAGTAGAGAAAAGAGGAGTGAAGGGAAAGAGAAAGAAAGGAGGGGAGAGAGGCAGTGGTTGTGGTGGAGGAGAGGTAGGTATATTAGCTTGATTCAAGGAGGGCTGTTGTGTCACTGCTCTGTTTTAGCCCTGACAGACGTGTTTAAATGGGTTAATACGTAAGTAGACAGCAGTTCTGACCATACAGTAGTAGTTCTTCCTTCTCCTCCTCTTTTCTTTTTTGTTTTTTCAAGATAAACGCATTTTCATTTTGATGCATGACATTTGCTGAATAGCCACAGCTGGCCAGTCTCAGCAGGAAGTCAGAACAATTTGAGAGAACCAACAGGCATGATGATCTTTCTTCTTAAACATTTACGAATAAAATGTTGGCTGTTGAACCTTATATGCCTTCTCACTGTTGATGCCCACAACAAAATTGTGATTATTCACTTCAAAGCTGTTCAGGAACATAATGACTTAACACAGAATATCTGAACTCATTGTATCTTTTAGTTCATATTTACAAACACCAATATTTTTTACAGAAGACATGGAAGGGTAGAAATAATATTACTTGTTCCATCCTCTGCCGCCAGATGATTGTAACCCAGTTCCTCCTCCAGAGCCTTCCTATCAGCCTAGCTGATCTTTTCTTCTCATACCGAATATAATAAGCAAGGTGGTTTTCTCTATTATTGCATAGTTGTTGGTGCATGGTTCATCTAATTCCAGGTTTTTGGTATGTGTTTCTATGTATCTGTCCTTTCTTCATGCCCTTGTTATATCAGCCAGGTCAAGTTCAAATCCATGCAGTATGCACAGGGGGACATTGTTGAAAATAAAACTATTGAGTTGGGATTTATCTTTGTTGTATTTGGTCACAGAAGTACCTTAATCTGTGCAATTGATTTTAAATTTAAAATGGCCTTAAGGAGGCTGTGGAAACGTTACAAATGCATCTGAGCACATGCATATTTATCTAATAAACAAAAATAAATAAAGCAAAAACTGATGGCTATAGTAGACGGTAGTAAGGAAATAAATACTTTTGAATGGGCTAATTAATGCCTTCCTGGTCATATGGAATTGGATTCACACATTACTTATGGGATTAGATGTTACTAGCACCCATTCCCAGAAAGCACACACACAACTTTAGAGATACTGATTCACTCCATGGAACGGTCAATAGGATTGAAAGTTGGATTGACATGCAGAATGGGCTTCACAGAATCAAATCTTCATTTTTCTATTCTGAGCCATCCCTTCTTTCCCTCTCTTTATTTGGTTCTCCCTTATGTTTCTTCCCACATGGATATGCTCTTTTGGAGCATGGAAACATGGAAAACTTCTTATTTTTATCCAACAGTTTGTTCTTCCAAAAAAAAAAAAAAAAAGTTTTTGTTATCACAGTAAACCAGGACACTAAGAGGTAAACTAAGATTGTTAAAGACCCACAATAAAATCTATCATTTGTTCTTTGTTAGGTGCATTCTGCTACAACCATTGTGACTTGTGCTTCTTCTATGAAATCCTGCGCATGTCAGGAGGCAGGTCCCCAATGGTTACTCCTCTCTACTAGGAATTGTATTGAGATTATGAACATAGAACCAGTAGGTACGACTTGAATCCTGAATCTCATCACCTCTTAAGCTTTCCATCCAATCAGATGGCATATGTAGTCTCTCTAAACTCAGGAACCATGCAGCTTCCCTGTTTATCCTAGCAAATGGAGACTGCAAACCTGGATGAATAATAGACATCCTCCCCAGGGACATTATTAAAGCAGGTTTTACGAAGCTCCCGCTGCCTTTTGACCTCTTAGTTTCTCATTATCCTAGATTATGTTCCTTAATATATTCCAGCACCCCACATTCTGGGCAATGCATAATATAAGCCAGAAAAACAGAAATGCAAAAAGACTGGAGAGTTCTTTTGCTAACATTTGAAGAAATCCTCTGTAGTTAAAGTTTTTTGGGGAGTTAGGGCATGGAAATAGTCACAGACTTAGATTTGTGTGGGTTCAAGGCCTCATGGCTCCACCAGTGTTTGTGTATAGTTGCCCACAGTGAGCTACCTAGCAGAGAAACTCTGCCACAATTACAAAGGATATCACTGTGCCCAGGAAGTACTGAGATGCAAGAGTGTGAGAGAAGCAAAGGGTGCCATGTGAATGCTCGTCTCCCTTGAGAGAACCACTGAGGGATCTGAAGAAAAGATGGTTCTTTTGGACCATGAGACTTCCAAGAGTGTTTGCAAGTGCAAAATCTTCTTCTTCAGTGGCTCCTCACAGCCCCTCAAGGTTCGGACTTCTTCTTTCAAACTGTATAAAAGTCTCAGCACAATAGAAACTTTTCTAGCTTATCCATTTGTCTCCCCTCTGCCCGGGAAATGCTGAAGCATGAGGGCTGTACAGTTCAAATTCACTGTCAATCATCATCTCCCTAAGTAAATGGTAATTTTTCTTTTATAATATGCTATTTCAAATATATCAATTCACCTAAGACAAATTCTTTGGGCCACAGGCTTAGGTTTGGTGCACCGGGGAAGACAAATACCCTTGCATCTGCATAGATACATAGGCACACACATTGGAGTTTAGTGAACATGTCTGAAGCTGTTAGCAAGATCTCACTTGTAACACTGTCTGGCCTCCAACTTATCATAGAGAACAGGCTGGCCTCCAACTCACAGATATCTGTCTCCCTCTGCCTTCAAAGTACGGGGTTTAAAGTCATACATCATTGTGCTAGGGCAGTTTATTATTACTGTATGTAAATATAATTGCCACATAACAATAATAGGTGCTTTAATGAAATTTTCAACCAATATTAAAAAATTATTAAAACTTACATGATAAAAGCAATTTTATTGTAATAACTTAGTACATTTCAATTACTATTTTTCTTTGTGCACAGTTTAAAGAATGGCTTCATCACCACATTCTCAAATCTTTTAAAAATGCTATGATTTGTATTATCTGATACTTGTTGAAATAAAAAGACACTTAATGGAACGTTTTGTAAGTATTGAATGGAAAGAACTTTAGATTTGTAATAATTTCAATATGATACACTCTCACATAGATGTGAAGAACAAAAATCTCTACTTCAATAAGTGATATTAACTTTTCAAATACTAAATAGTAATTAGTTTTAACCACAGTAATTCCTCAATGAATTTGTTTTTATTCACAGTGTCTTTTAAATCCATCATGGGTTATAGGCTTCAATATTTACCTAAGATATTTTTATTCATTTTCTGAAAGCAAGATGGTTTGCAAAGAAAAACAGTTTTTGCTTTTAGATGTGACAATACCCTAACCCATTTCATAATGGTCCCCTAAAGAAAGAAAGAAACAATCCTGACATGACTGAGCAGCAGCTTAAGCACTTTTATAATTCTAGACGGAACACTTAGGGTACATCTCACTTACTGCACATAAAAATCACACGAGATATGTCTTAGTTATTTTTCCATTGTTGTGATGATGAACTGTGATCAAGGCAATTTATATAAGGAAGTATTTAATATGGTACTCATGGTTCCAGAGAATAGCAAAGACTGTGACCACAATGGCAGGCAGCATGGCAGCAGGCAGGCAGGTATAGTGCAGGAATGTAACTAAGAGCTTAGATCTGATCCACAAACACAAGGCATCAAGAGCTAACTGGAATGGTGTGGAATTTTAAAACCTCACAGCCCACCCCAGAGCCATACACCCCTTCCAAGAATCTCTTAATCCTTCCCAAATAGTTTCACCAATAGAAATCAAACATTCAACTATATGAGCCTATGGGAGTAATTCTCAATCATATGACCACTAGGTACCATCTAGAATGTATTTCAATTGGTAGACATCCACAGAATAAATGAGATAATTAATATGATATAATACTATATAATATATAATTCTATGACATAATTGGTGAATTGGATGTCAAACCTTACTATTTGTCATGATTTTCTCTTAAACTTTTCAAATACGTAATATGTCATCAAAAGTTTTAATTTCTAAACTACTCCCATAAAGGTATGTAACTGAACATGCACATAGTTTAGAAACTAGTGTGGCATTCTCCATAATTTTTAAAATCAATATAATTGATAAACTTATTATTCTGAAGTACTGACAAATGATAGAGTAAACGTTGTGGAGCAGTTGTCCATGTTAGGAAATTTGGTAAAGTTGAGTGGGTTCAGAAGCTCCAGTACCTCATACATGAGGACAGTAGCCCATGGAAAGGATCATGAAAATCAGTCACATAGGAGCAGTGCCCTAAGCCCCTGCACATGCAGATGAGACATCCCTAACATCTCAGAACAAGCCAATAGAAAATATCTACTGTCAGACCTCAACCCACCCCAAAATGTATATAAGGCTTTATCCAGTAGGAATAAAGATATCAAAAATTACTCTATCAAGGATCATTTGAGAGTTTCTGTCATATAAGAACTGCACCACTTCCTCTGAAAGAGAGTTCTCTCCAACGTTCTTTCTTTCACTGTTGGAAGGTGGCTGGACCCACTTCTCACCCAGTGGCCCCAACATTAGGGCTAGCGGAGCCTCACTCAGAGTTTTGCCACTTTGTGCTAACTCCAGAGCAGCTGCAGCAGTCCTTTGGAGCAGTAGTTTGGGTCAAGCTTCCCCTCCCTGATTGAACAGTGGTAGCTTTTCCCTGTTTGGGGCAGCCCATCCACAAATAGTAGTGTCTCTTCGCTTTAAAGTAGTAGCAGCCAAAGAAGAGAGCAGCAGCTGCCTCAATCTGACTCCCCTTTCCCCTTTGGAGAGTGTAACTCCTTGACCACTCTAGCAGGGCCAGAGTCACAGTAGATATCCATGGTCTTGTATACAAATCATAACTGGTGCCCAGTGTGGGGCTTGAGACCATTTCCCTGAGCTTAAGAGTCTCATGTTCTACAGACTGCGCTAGCCAGGCCAGCTTCCCCTTCAGTGTCCTGATCTAGTATGTAATCAAAAAGTTTCATTGTCTTAAACTACTCCCATTAAAGCATGTAACTGAATGCACACATAGTTTAGAAAGTAGTGTGACATTCTTCAGATTTTTTTAAAATCACTATAATGGATAAACTTACTATTCTTAAGTACTGACAAATGATTGAGTAAAAGTCATCTACTGTATTTTCCCAATAGTGTTGGAACATTCAGTATGTTAAGGATTTTGCTAAGGTGACAGAATTCATAAAATACTTCCTGGATAATATAAAAATTCCCTTTGAAAATGCAAGGTAGGGATGTTTGAGATTTTTATTCTTCTTTAAACAGCTCCAACTATTTTAAAAATAACATCTACTGTAGTGTCAGCATCCTCACTGAGACCAGATCACCTACATTACCCAGACCTCACATCAACAATCTAAAACAGCTTGAAGTGGGAAGGATTTCTCTCCCCCTGCCTCTTTAACAGAGCACATAGCTTGCATAGCTTGAAGCTAATGCAACTTCCCAGGCGGGGAGGAGATGATCACTATGTAAATCATGATCACTGACAAGTTAAGCCTCCATTCAAAAGCAGGAAGTACACTTTGTGTATTTACCTCAGGCTATTTTTCTCTATGGGGGAGCCTTTTGATAACAAATACATACAGCAAGTTGATATCAATACAGCTACACACATATACACACGACAGTATATTAACCTGTGCTCTCATCTCTTTTTGAAATATCTGCAATATAAGGGTAAAGTTATCCTTGGGACTTCTAAATCCATCTGTCAGCCCCAACCCAGACATTCATGTTTTAAAAATCTCGATTAAATGAGATAGATATTTAATCAATATCTATTAAACATGAGGTTAGTGGTGTACAATTACCTGAGACTATCTTCTCCACATAGCAGTCATGTCTTTCCCAGCATATTTTTCTCTGTTGCATACAAATAATTATTTTTTCTGAATTTAAAAACTTATGTTCTTCCACTGCTTGTAAAAGTATGTTGGTAAACTAATCCCAGCCTCAGGATAGTGTGGTTCACTTAACATGACCTTTCTAGAAAGATAGTGAACACTTCGAACAGTGCACAGTGCTACATCGTTGGCAACTATGATGCCCAGGAAAGCATTGCTAGTGAAAAAGAAGTGATGCTAAACTTTCTGTATGGAGTACGTGTAGCCATATTATCAAAATCGCAATTGAATATGTTTAGAGCTATGACCTGAGAAATTAATATGCAAAATGTTTTAGTCACTTCATGAAGCACTACTGAACTAAGAAAAGGGAGGTAAAATTTCAACTTATGCTCTACCTTCATTAACAGGAACTTTTATTATTTTTTTAATAAGGACTTGGAATCAGATCCAGAGTGTTACAACTACTAGACAATCACTCTAACACTAAGCTGTAGTCCAGGCACAGTATGCTTTTCGTCTTTCAGTTGACTGTGTATACATAGTAAATGTTTACTCATTAAGGTGCCAGAATAACATTTTTCCTTAAAGTTACATGACACTAGTAGGTGCTAAATAAATGTATGTTAACTTTTTGTCTAGCTTCCTTCATGTCATCTTATGTTCACTTTTCTTCTAGCTTCCTTTGTGTCATCTTGAGAAACAATCTACTCAGAAATGGCATAGCATGTGCTATGTTAAGCCATGTACTTCCAAAATAAGAAGTAATTTTTTTTAAATCTAAGCAATGTTAACTCATGTTCTTATGTGGCTCAGTATGTTCATATGAACATCAAAAATTTGTGGAAAGTTATACAGAGTCTTGTGGAATGTTATTCAAGTCTAGAAGTGACTTTTCCCAGGGTGCCTTAAAATCAGCACTAGATCTCAATTTTCCTATTAAGACTACAGGCTCCAAAATTTGTGGCCTAACAAAATTGGTAGTAGCTTTGTTTCCTACCTACAAGTAACCATTGAGAAATATGCTAGTCGACAGACATTGACTTTCAATATTGCATTTATAGAATATTTGGTCTTTTTACACTCTTTGCTTGTGTGTGTGTGTGTGTGTGTGTGTGTGTGTGTGTATGAATGTATATTTAAGTTGCATTCAGAGCATAGGATCAGATTTTCCCTTCTCCCATGCCGATCTTGATATTGTACTTAAGTCTTGAGGTCTGATACTAGAAGACATAGCTTTGAATCATCTCACCTCACTGCACATCTGTTAGCTTATATAATAGACAATCAGTAATTGGTAAATACTTGTTTCTCTATCTTTATAGTTCTGGTTACTGTTTCTGATCAGACAATGTAGAGTCCCCACTAATCATTGAAATTTGTATCATTCCAAGGTTGGCTCTGCTTACTAATGAGACCCCTTTACATGGCAGGGCTTACCTACTTGGTCATAATCTTATGTTTTAGTTTCAACTACTGTACAACATTTCTCATCCCAAGAAGACTAAAAACTTTTGGATACGAGGATATCTGGGTTACATTTCTGATAGTGTCATGTCTTGCACCTCTTAAAAAATCTTGGTACAGCCAAGTGTCAAATAAGAAAAATGTGGTACCTGATTTGTGGGCATTAGATGAACAACTTTAATAGTATCTGTCATACAGAGGTTTCTTGTTATGCTACTGTAATTTCAAAATTCACAAGATGCCAGAAATAATGATTTTCTTCATATTCATCAAATATTTTACTTTATTTTATCATTTTTATGTACTTATATACATTATACTTTTCTTTTGAACAATTTAAATGCAAGTCAAGAGCTGAGTGGGAGTACATGCCCGTGATCCCATTCTATCATCATTACTCGATCTAGTTTATATTTTGAGAAATTACTTCATGAATTCAATTACCAAAATCTTTTTACCAAAGTTTAAAGATAACCTTCCCTCTTGGTCAACATCTTATTTAAGACAGAGTTTAGAATGAAACTTGCTGTATCCTCAGGAAATATTAGTATTATTTGACATTGAATACTCTCAAGTAAAATTTATTGTAGACAGGTAGTCTTAAGTGTGTTGTGTTGAGTCTCAGAGAGTTGATTAATGTTCTTTCAAGATGGAAAAATGCTAGAGTGTGTCTTTCTTTCACCTGGGTGGAGTTTAAGACCAACTTAATGTGCATTCATTTCTCAGGAAACAGAATGGTCCTCTTTGTACAGCATAGATGTGGTTCAGTTATAAAACATGACTCTTCCATCCTGGGTTCAACCTCAACCTCAATATTGTTATTTTTATCTCTGCTTCTGGGGACTGGGTTGGGTGATCTGTCAGTTCCCTTCCACCTCAGATATTTTCAGCCAGGAACTACAAAAGGCAACAGTAACCATTTCTACAGGCCTTGAGTTTTGATGAATTTATCTGCAAGGATGGATTAAATATATTTTTCTTTGTCTCGAGGCAAAGGAGACATATGTCTTTTAAAGCTGCCTAGCTGGACCATCTTTTCAGTGTGATTTAAAAATACAAGAAACCTTCATCCAGGATTAGGATCAAGAGCAGCAACTAAAATTTTTATAAATTCAGTCTGGAAAGTAAGTGGGTGGATGTTTCAAATCTAAGGAGTCAGGCAGGTAGGACAGAATCTTGGGAAGATGAAAACAGTTTCCCTTCCATTGGTTAAAAATATCCATTGATTTTGATGAAAAAATAAGAACAACTGTTATTTCATGTAATTCTCAGCATTCACCAAATCTAAAGGAAGTAGCCATATTCCATACCATTTGAGTACATAGAACGACTTACAAAATCATAAATCACACCCAAAATAAGTACTCTCTGAACAGGTTTAGCCAAGCCCAAGAAGTCAGAGTTGGCTACTCTTTTGTAAAAAAAATAAATGTTACTTTTTATAACCACAAACAAACTGTTATACATCTTTTGTTGCTTCTGCTTTCTTTCTTTCTTTCTTTCTTTTTTTTTTTATGTATTTAAAACATTCCATCCTGGCATCTCTCACATCACTTCAATCTCTCTATCTCAAGACATGCCTCCTGCATCTCAGAGTGGAGAGGTTTATTTGCCACTATCCTAGATCTACCCTTTAGTAAAATTTTACTCATGATGACCTTGGCTATGGACAAGCAAGCTGCCAAGATTCCACATAGGAATTACTATATTAGAACCTTGGTATATTTTTACTGACTTGCTTGGGATGTATAGCTAATGCTCAGACAGATATATTTGCTGGAAGTAAGTGTTGCAGAACACACTTAGATCTTTAATAAGACAATAGAAAAAAATAAGACCAGTAGCTTGTGCTATGGCTTTCTCAGAAGATTGCCTAATATAAGGAACGAAAACCAAGTGTTAGGGATCTAGAAACATGAATTGAGATGTCTACTCTTGAATTGGTACAAACACTCAGGAAATACCAGGGACTCACTGGAGATTTGTGAAAGTGCATTTGAGAGGAGTGTCCTATCAATGTTCTGAATTCTTTGCCTCAAGTATGGGAGAGAGGGACTCACATCGTTATCACATGTCATTGGAATGCTTCTGATGCTGGCTTGGGGACCACTCCTATAATTACAATGCTCATGACTGTACAGGATATAGATTTTATACTTATAGCTTTAGCATGTCATAGTGAGAGACAACTGAGAAGGGAGTCATAGTGTATTTTACATCTGGCTTGTTTTTCTGTAAGATTTCCTTGGCATATAAAAAGGACATCATAACCTATATCCAGTGTTACAGAAATTAATGAGGCATAGTATTCACACTCAAGAATCAAGCAAAGTCACAATCTCAATACAATACAGTAAACAGTACAGGGCAGTTAGTGCTAGTTGCTATGGAAACATACTATAAGCACATGTGGTTCCTTTGGGGGGGGGGGCTGAAGTCAAGATACGCTATTTGGGAGCAGAAATCTAAAATGAGTTTTGAGCATCAAGTGAGGTCTGTCACACTTGGGCATAAGATTATACATGCTTAGAATGTATTTTGGACAAACCCACTCATTCATTTCACACAAAACTCTTCTAACATCCTTGAGCTTTCTTCTCCCAACATCATATAGTCCTTTTTAAAGCCAGTAAAATCCTCTTAGAGCTTCCTGCATGTGCCTGGGTATGTGGACTATCTACTGGAGCACTAGTAGCCTCAAAGGAACCCCATCAATGAAGAAACCTGACTCTTCTCCTTTAGCAGCCTTCAGGTTCTAATAGCTTCACAGCTAGGTGTGGGAGGTTATGAGGCCTTCTCCCTCCAACACTGGGTTTATGGATTGATCTTGTCTAGGCCTTGTGCATGTAGTCACAGTTACTGAGAATTCATGTGTACAAAGGCCCTGTCATGTCCAGAAATCAGTTTTGCAGTAGTCACTCACAACATCAGGCTCTTAAAATCTTTCTGCCCATTCTCTACAATGGTCTTAGAATCTTGATGGATATGTCCCATTTAGGGCTGAACATCCCAGTCTTTTATTCCCTGTATCTTGACTAGTTACAACTCTCTGTATTAATTGTCATCTATTGGAAAAAGAAGCTTCTTCTGCTAAGCTTCTCTGATGCTACGGGTATGAAGATAGAAACTGCAGTGAGATTTTATCTCTGCCAGTTTAGCAGAACAATGGTGGAATGTTATATACTAACATCTATGACATTATCAGCCACTGATGCTAGATCCAGTTACAGTACCTGGTGTAAGCTCTATCCTGTAGAACAGGATTTATATCTAATCAGAACACAATGGCTTACATTCCTTCCAATCTCACACCAGTAAGCCTATTTTGTCAGGCCAATCGTAGTTTGTAGCTGGCACATGCATTAACACCATCAATTGCTGAAATAGCCAGTAGGAAGACAAAGCTTTGAGCTTGGTATATTGGTTTCTCCACGTCCTACAACACAGGTGTATTTTGTCTCCAATGATGTTTTACCATTAAGTAGGGAGGTAAAGCAAAGCAATAAAAACAGAGTCTATAGAACCCCACTGATCAACAACATAAAGAGGTTCATCATACATGACACTCTGCTTTATAGTTGGTCTCTTGTGATGTCTGGGAAAGACATTGTCCCCGTTATAGGGTAGCTCGTTTACAAGCATACATATAAAAAAGGTTTATATGTATGCTTGTATGCATATATATTGTGAAAGGAAACTTTCACCAAGTAGGTTTTCATATGGGCTTTTCAAAGTTTAGAGTAATTGTTTCCTCATGCACTGTCCTCTACCCTGCCCTTCCATGCTCTGCCAAACCTATCTATCTCCATCCTTTGTTTACCTTTTGCCATTCCCAACATCCATGTTCTATCCACATGCTATCCCCAGCCTTTGGAACTATTCTCCAAGACCCTTTACTGTTTTCCTGACTTTTATGGCTTCTTCAATTTAAGCACACATATCTAAAGACTAAATGTTTAGATCCACACAGGAGAGAGAATTAGAGAGTTTGTAAAATATTGTTAAATGGGTGAATCCAGGAAGTAAAGTTCTTGCTTTTGTTAAACTTGGCATCTTTGAATTTTATATTAAAAATTAAAAGTATTTTCTGCCTACCCTTTCAGAAAGTTACAAAGGAGGCCATATTCACTTTTGCTTCATTTCCTGTAAAGAGGAGATGCATAGAAAGACACTCACACATTGATTTTATGTACATTTTACTGAAATCAGTTGAATGCTAGGATATACTAACACACTTCTTGGGAAGTGTTTTAGTTATGTTTTCTGTGATTGAGACAAAGCACCCTGACAATTGCAAGCTAAGCAACAAAGGTTTGTTCTAGCTTAGAATTCCAGCATGCAGTGGATTCCTGGCAGGAGTTGGAGGTAGTCAGTCTATTTGTAGAATAGTCAGGAAACAGAGAGCAATGAATGTTTGTGTTAGGTTGCTAAACCCTTTTAAATGTCCAGGCAATGGTATTACTCCCTCTTAAGGTGAGTCTCCCATTTCAGATAACCTAACCAAGTAATCCTTCACTGGCTTGACATGAGCCTTATCTGTCAGGTGACTCTAGTTCCGGTCCAATTGCTAATCACCATAGTCCAACATATCCAGCAAACATTTCTCACTCTACTGTCTTAAAAAGAGCAGGAGTTTACATTTGGGACACCTCTGGGAATCTGGTTACAACAATCTGTTCCTTTTCTCAAGTCTTCCTCTAGAGACTGGGTAAATGATGACATTTTACTCTCTCTCTCTCTCTCTCTCTCTCTCTCTCTCTCTGTCTCTTCTCTCTCTCCCTCTACCTCTCCCCCCCTTGCTCTCTCTTTTTCAAAAGTTAGTCTTGAGCTTCATAGGTTCAGAAGGTATGGAGAGTATGAATGGCATCTCAGAGAAACATGTGATTAGCTTGTAAATGGGCATCAGCTCTAACTCTGACATGGGCTGTTCCAAGTCACATTCCAGTTTACTCAGAAACTTTATGTTCCTCACCTTTATAGCAGACATATTCTCCATCTGCCTTCACATGTTGTAATAACTTGTGTGCAAGGTGCCATGCATGGTGTGTTTCTTTAAGCTGTTGCCTAGCCCAGCTGAGTCTGTGTATTTACCTGAAGTGTTAAGAGCATCTAGAAGGTTGTGATCTCCTGTATCCCCACAACCTTTGCTCCTCATGAGAAAAGGAGAACAGGAATTTGCAGACAGAAAAATCAGTGGTACAGATGGAGCACAGGAGTGCCTTACACTCCTTGTGGCAGATGGTGGCACCTTAATAGATGTGAGTTTCCTTCCCTTCCGCCTCTGCTTACCCAAAATGACTCTGAGACACTAAAGTTTCCAAAAAGACTGGATTCCCACACTCATAGAATTGACTAAGGATACACATATATGATTTATTTTTGAGCGTTCTTAGTGAAGATATGGGTATCAAAGTGGAGAGAAGTAAAATGGTCATCATAAATTATTCAACTAATATTTGGCTACTTTGAACCTGATTCATGCAGATTTTTTATCTGAATAATTGGAATGCTTTCTCATTATAAAGACTTCAATGGGGAGTGAACTAAAATACCCCAGGGCTTCCTAACAGATATTGCTTGTAAAAGGTTAATTGCTGTATAAAATAAATGTTAGTAACAAATAAATAAAATCTAGTTCATTGATCCTTTTCTTAGTATTTTCCATGATTTATCTGGTAAATCTAGATGATTCTTAGATCTCTCTACCTGGCTTTGTGTTTTAATCATCTTAATCTTCATGTGCAAGATGAGAGAGAGACAATGCTTATCAATTAATCTTTTAATTCAAACTGCTTGATTTTATACACTGCTATACAGTGCTCATAGTCAAAAATCCTGTAAATTTGGAGGTACAGTGATTGAACCTAATTTTATACATGTTGGGACACCCTGCTGAAGCTAATTAGATGTGAGACTTTCTGAAGCGTAGAAAGGTAAGGTAGATACCTACATTCTGGTTTCTCCAAGTGATGTAATTCATCACCTTGCAAAGATCCTGTGGCATATAGGGTCTTAACTTTTAACACAGACAGCAAATGTAATTTTATACTTTGCACAGTCACAATGGATTATGAGAAGAGTTTAATTAATGTTTATAGAGTGCTTATTTGCCTGTACAGGAATACAAAGGAAAGAAGAGAAGCAAACATGTGTTCTCATTCCCTATGCTCTAATGCAATTCAGTACAGTTAATTTATTTCATCACTTTCATGATCAATCATAGGAAGTAGGAATGGTGGTCTGCATATGCTTCACAGCCACAGCTGCAAGACCTGGGTCTTTGATACATAAATAGACAACTGGGGAAAATGTTCTGTAAGAGTTGAGTTTGAGCCCTGGGCTCTGGTATTATTTCGGGATGTGTATGTTTCTCTCCTCATGCCTAGAAGCTCCACTTTCTTAGGAGAACGGAAGGCATGGTAAAACATAGAATGTCCCTGAATCTTGAGAATTCATAAGTCCATCAAAGCTGGATGCCCAAACATCACCATCAGCAGTTTCTTTAACAAGGCTCCACATACAGAGGAACCAATTTCAATCAATTGTGGTATTAACTTAATTGGACTATATTAACTCATTTTTTTTTTCTAAAAATAACCAGGTGTCAAAACCATATGGCTATTACTGCCAAATAATAAAGTAATGTGAAATAGTGCTTTTAGCATGCTGTCTGTTTTTCTTCTATCTGTTTTATCTTTCCGCATTGGATTTCAGATGCTAGACTAGTTTCTTAACGCATTCATTCCCAAAGGTTGCAGAAGTTTCTGGATACTGGCAAGTCTCACATAATCAAAGGTATTTTCTCTCAGAAGCCCAAATACAGACCAAAGAAATACTGCCCGTTGTCCTTAAGTCTCAAATGTACTCACTCATTCTATTTCTTGCCTATTAGGCTGAAATTATATTGATTCTGTCATCTCACATGTGGTTATTATTGGTTTTACCAACCTCATGTTCTGGCTTTAACCAAAGATTTTAGTTTTTTCTAGATATTGTTTTACTATTTGGAAGCAATTTCAGACATGTAGGGAAGAATGGTCAAAAAATGTTGGTGAGCAGATTTTACTATCTGGATTAATAAAAAATGAAAATATAAATTAAAAATTCTCATGAAACTATGCTGTAGGAAACAAAAAACAAACTGATATTCATTTTTACTTCTATCCTGTCTTTATGTAGTTAGAGGAGGCTCTGCAATCTGAGCCTGAGTAGTACCATTTTTTTGTTATTGCTGTTGTTTTGGTATTAGTAGCTCATCAAAACAGATTCTAGGAAAAGGCTGACATTGTGACTACCTCCCTCTGTTATGGTATCAAGGATCTTCTTATGCCTTAATTAGAAGAGTATCTACAATTAAAATGCAAGGCTTGGTTTAAAGAGCACCTGTTTAGTCAAAGATAGAAAAAGTCATAGTTTGCAGATGCTGCTAGTTGAATAGCTGACTTGAATATTAATTCTGACCACAACTATATCTCTGTTCCTCTAAACTTATTTTAAAAAAAGTCTATAGACAATAAATTGCTTCAATACTCAGTTAAAATTTCAGAGAAGTGCTTTATAGATAGCTTGAATATGGAATTCATGTATGTCTGTGTGTGTGTGTGTGTGTGTGTGTGTGTGTTAATATCACTTCTCATGTTTAAATTCACATTTATATTTAAAAATAATTATTTCTGGCAGATGCCAAACTGAAGATTCACAAAAGGCCAATGACTGCACTGCCCTATCTATTCTGAGTGTGTTGTAATAATGTGACACCTTTGCTCCTTCAACAGCCTTGTTCTCTGAGAATAAATATACTTAGATCATAGCCCTTGCTGTGAGTTCTGTGAAGCACTAGGGGCTTGGGCCATTTACTAATTCTAGACTACATGTCTAGAATTTACTAACCTAGCCTTTTTTATTTGGAAAATATGAAAATGATATCACATACCTCATAGAGTTATTGAGAGAATTAAATGAAGCAATTTATATAAAGTGTCTGAAACATAGTTAACACTTAATAAATGTAGCTATTAGTATTTTGTTTGCATGCATAACAAAAACTGTATAAGGATGAGTAATTTTCAGATGTTGAGTGTTTTCTCTTTTTCTTTGCCAATCTGAAGTACCTTACTGACTGTAATTGGGGAAAGGTTAGATTCATGTCTTTGATATTACATTGTAATAAAAGAAGTGGCAGAGTATGGAATGAGTTTGGATCTATATTTGAATTTAAGCTCCGGTACATGTTTGCTAAGCTTCAGTTTTCTCCCCTAACAAGTGGAAATAATAATGCTTATCTCTAAGGGGTATTTGAAGAAAAACTAACAAGATGTTTCCAAAATGTGTGACCCATAGTAAGTATTCAATTCATTGTAAATTTACTGGACATTTTTCGTAACCACACATAATGAATCAGCACCCGGGTATGGAAGCTGCATTGGTAACATTAAGAGAGACATACTTGTTTGAAATCTGAAACATGTGATATCAGTTCTCATTTTTTCTTATTATTAGTTCTTTTTCAAAGTTTGATTTGTTGTGGATTAAACTTCAAGTTCCTGCACAAACAAGAAAAATTTACTCTTCAATTGAGATAGCTCAACCCCTGAACTTTTTATCATAAAATTACTGTGGTTGATGCCAGACTATGTGAGATTGGTATCTGATGCTCAGACCACACACAGAAGAGTTAGAAAACTGCACTAAGCTTCTAAAGACATGTTTCCAATGTTCTATAGCCCAGACAAAAGAACTCTATGACTCTGTGAAAGTTTTTATAAGCCTCTGAGTGATAGAACCCAGTATTAAGCCAGAGGATCTTGCCTTCTATGACTCCTATCCTGCCTGGCTGCCCTCTTTCAGCACACACACACACACACACACACACACACACACACACACACACCACATCTGCTCTAGATAATCATGGCTTGCTTTGAGTTATGTTTCTCATTATTATAAAATGTTCATGTAATCTCAGCCATTGTTTAGACAACACTTTCCTTCAGACAAATAAAACATATATTCTTCTTTCTTTGTTACCTGTTTGTATGCTATCTCATATAGAATAGTAAATTATGTTTCTTATCACCAGACATGTATAATTAAAAGTCCCTTATTTTAGATGTTGCCCAGGCTACTAAAATATCAAAGGTAACTAAATATGAGTTGTTTCATGGGGGGAAATTTTAGTTCCAACCTACTTATTATTTTTCTAATCAATGCTGACATTCTTCAGTAACCTTAGAGAGTTTGGCTGAGGATCACTTGTTCTGGTCCCTCATACAAAATGGCATGACATTTGCTTATCACTTATTATACCATCTGACATACTTTAAGTGATCCGTAGTCAACTTATGATGTCTAACAAGACATAAACTCTGAATCAATCACTTTTATACTGTATTTATTAAGGAATGTGAACAACAAAATTTCTATATTCAGTGCATGATTGTTTTCTGAATTATTTTTATCTGTGATTGGATGAATCCATGCACATGAAACCATAGATATGAAAGGCCTTGATGCACTTCCTTATCACTTAGCACTTTGTCCAGAAGAATGTGACTACCTATTCTATGTTAAGCAACACCAATTAGGTGAAAAAATATTAATGACATTGAAATATTAGGTAATCACAAGAAAACCTGCTGAAAGCCACAGCATGTCTGGGTTTACTGTATCTGTATTCTATTCTACAATAAACAAATCAAGGACCTTAGCAGAGTCTGTGTCCAGGATCTGAGATTTCATTGTCCAGTAAAATGTTCTGAGAAGAGGCAAATGCTCTACACACACATTCAAAATAGCAACAACTGGTATGTGTTACAAATGGCTGAATTGATCACACAACTGAATAACTGAACAGTTAATTGTCTTTCAATTTTAATTTGTATAAATTTAATCAAACATATATAGTTAATGGCCACAGTCAGTAGAGATTAAGGTTTTGTCATGACTTTTGCAGAGAACTATTAAATTCTCAAGTATTTCAGTTTACCCATTAAAGAGATTCAGTCTTTGCATTTACTGAGAAGTTAGCATAAATTGTTAGAGTCACTTCACTTGAGAAAAAGGCCATCATTCCTGGAGAAGAAAAGCAAGATGTAAATACTTGGGTCTAACCTGCATCAGGTCTCACAATATATGGAACAGACATTGTAGTACTGACCAATTTGGTAAGAAGAAAGATAGCACATTCTAAATAAAGCAGAATTAAAGCTATAAATACACAAAAATTCATATAAGCAGGCATTTTCATGTAGATCAGTAATGAAAGACTAGTCAATAAATGATATACAGAATAGATAATGTAATATTGACCAAGTTGGTAAGAAGACAGATAGCACATTCTAAATAAAGCAGAATTAAACCTATAAATACACAAAAGATTCATATAAGCAGGCATTTCCATGTATATCAGTAACAAAAGACTAGTCAATAAATGAGGGATAGGGTAGGTGATTATTGTCTTGATGAAAATAGTTAAAACCCAATTCTGTACCACTATCAAAAAAAAATCAAATTAATAAAAGCCACTAATATAAGAAGCATAAGTTTGAGAAGCAAGCAAAGAATATCCTCATGTATCTTGTATGGTAAACACAATTGATAAATGTGTGGTTTTTTTCTGATTGATTATTCCAATTGCTGACTCCAACTGATTACAGCAAATGCTCCTTTGACTGTTACACTTTAATCATAAACTTATATGCTTAATGCATATTTACATGTAGAAAATTTCAAAATGAAAACAAATATAAAAGAACCATGGAAAGGATTATGAGCACATACAATTTGCTTCATGAACTGCAGTCAATGTATTGAGAATCATGCAATATATTCTTAGGGATAGTCACTCTGCTTGCTATAAGAGCAATACCTGGAACACATTCCTGCTTCTTAAGCTCTTACCCAGTTGGCCAGCCTTTTATCATTCCAGTTAAAGACAAGCATGCGAGTATTCTGATAGGACATTTGAGTTGGTGGGTATAATTAAGCAGAGTGATTGATGGTTTTATAATGCATACATGCTTTTTACTATCACATCTTGACCATAAATATGAATAGTTTTCACAAGACAAGAAAATAAAATTGTAATAAGTCAACAAATGCATGCACTTTAACTCTGTGCTCACTCATAATCTGCCATATCTGCTACTTTGTTTTGGCTTTTTAGAATTATTTATTTATTTATTTAGATCCCCAAATATGCTTCCGTTTCCTCCCTCACAGAGTGCCTCTCCCCCTTCCATTCTCCTTCTCCTCTAAGACAGTGGAACACCCCTGGGTATTCCCTCTGCCAGATTTGGTACATCCTTTCGCACAGAGACCAGACAAGGCAGCCATGGAGACTGAAGTACATGTCTGCTCCCTTTGTATCAGGAGCCTCCTTCTTGCCCTTCTGTGTTCTTTGTTTGGTGGCTCAATTTCTGAGAGTTCCAAGGGTTTCAGCTTATTTGAATTTGTTGGTCTTCCTGTGGTGTTCCCTTCCCTTTCAGGGCCTTCAATCCTTCCTGCTACTCTTCCACAAATGTCCCTGACCTCCATTCAATATTTGGCTGCGAGTCTCTGCATCTGCTTCAGTCAGCTGCTGGGTAGAACCTCTAAGAGGACAGTTGTGATAGGCTTCTGTCTGCAAGCATAAAAGAATATTACTAATAATGTCCGGGATTGGTGCTTGCCAATGGGATGGGTTTCAAGTTGGTTGAGGGACATCTGAGTTGTTTCCAGTTTCTGGGTATTACAAGTAAACCTGCTGCTATGAACATAGTGGAACACATGTCCTTGTGATATGGTTCCCGGAGTGGTATAGCTGGGTCTTCAGGTAGCACTATTTCCACTTTTCTGAGAAACTACCAGATTGATTTCTAGAGTGGCAGTGCAAGTTTGCACACTCATCAGCAATGAAGGTGTGTTCTCCTTTCTGCACATCCTTGCCTGCATGTGCTATTCCTTGAGTTTTTTTATCATAGCTATTTTGATTGGTGTAAGGTGGAATCTCAGGGTCGCTTTGATTTTGCACTTCCCAGAGACCTAAAGATATTATGCATTTCTTTAAGTGCTTTTAGGACATTCAAGATTCCTCTGTTGAGAATTCTCTGTTTATCTCTGTACCCCTTTTTCAATTGGGTTATTTAATTGTTTGGAGTCTGATTTTGTAAGTTCTTTATATATTTTGGGTATTAGCTCTCTGTTAGATATAGAGTTAGTGAAGATATTTTTCCAATCTGTAGGCAGCTGTTTTGTCCGGTGGAAAGTGTTCTTTGATGTACTGAAGATTTTCAGTTTCATGATCTCCCATTTAGCAACTGTTGATCTTAGGGCCTAAGCGATTGGTGTTCTGTTCAGGACATTTTCTTCTGTACTAAGGTGTTCAAGAATCTTTCTCACTCTTTGTTCTACTAGATTTAATGAGTACAGTTTTATGCTGAGGTTCTTGATCCACTTGAACTTGAGTTTTGTGCATAGAGACAAAAAAAAAAATGCATGACCACCCAACACTTATAGGGCACAATGAACGCAGTGCTAAGAGGAATGTTCATAGCACTAAATATGTTCATAAAGAACTTGGAGAGAGCTCATGTGAGCAATTTAGAAGTATAACACCTGAAATCTGTAGAACACAAAGAAGCAAAAACATCTGAGAGGAGTAGAAGGCAGGTAGTTGCAGCAGAAAATATTTTAAAAGGCACCATCTTGCCTAATATTTCACAGCTGTTGAGACATTTGTCTTGCTTAGGCAATGAGGCCATTGAGGGTGTGCTTCAGCCATGATAATTTAACTAACCATCTACTGCACATCTACCTCATGGATTGATGTAAGAAGTAGATCAACATATTTATTACTAAGCATCTCTTTGGAGCAGCCATTGTTCTAAAATATGAGGGAACAGTATCAAGAAAAAGCAAAGGAAAAAGAAGATAATGCCTCTCTTTACTGAAATCCAGACTCATGTTCAAACAAAAGAAAGTCTAGAGGGAAAGTTGGGTGTGTGCAGAGAATGCACAGCAAAAGCCAGGAAAAGACCTTATTAGGAAGACTTTTCAGTTTCTAATTCCAAAATATTATCTGAACTGTTTTCATTGATGAAGCTACTTCCCAACTCGATTACTAGATTCACAGTTATGCCCATGTTTACCCTAATAGTCTCAGGTTACTACCCCTGTCTGCAGTAGTTTCTCCATTCCTTTTTTATTACTAACACAGATGCACACAAACAAGCTCTTTGTTTTCTAAATTCTGTTAAAAATACATAGAATTTTAACAGTTCCTTGCTCCCCACCCAGTGATCAAAGGAACTGATCTGAGTTCTTCTAATTTTAAAGGTAAGACAGCAGACTCTCCAGTGTTCTTGAGAGTTAGAAAGCATATCTCTGCATGAGAGAATGAGAACACAATCTACATGAGAGACACATTACTAGATCTGGAAAGAGAAAGCAGCCAAGACTCATCCAAGTTTGCCTGGTAGCTATCATAGTAACTGACAGAAATTGTACAGTAAATAGATTTCTAGAACATTCATCAGTGGCTAAATGTCACTTCATTGTTGGTCAGCTTAATATATTTTATGAAATGATGATTTTATCCACTGTTATATAAGTGGTCAGTTGTAGTTTTCAAAATCTAGACTAGTTAGAGCAAAATAGAAACACAGCCATAGCTGTCCAAAATATTGCCTGGCTGCAAAGATTCAGTTCAGGCAAAAGTGGTTTTCCCCCTTGTTCTCCTCTGATTGATTTACTTAGTCTTTGCAGAATGCTGTATTTTTGAGGGTGCTTAGTTAAGCCCAGGGAGATCAAGTGCCTTATTCAATTAGCCATGTCTGTCTTGTGTGCATGATGGTGGAGTTGGGGAATGCATGCAAAGTATTGGTTGACCTTTATCTAGAGTTGATGTGCTCTGCAAGTAAAAGTAATCAATGAGAGGAGCTTAAGTCAATGACAAATTCTATCTGGAAGCAGAGAGGGCTCATGTATCTCAAGTTCACTTTCATTCTCTATGTCCTTCTGTCCGCGAGGAATAAACAGAGCTCTTACCTCAATTCTAACAGTCCCATTCGAGCCTTATCTTTAATATCTGAAATGTCAGTATCTGAGATTTATTACAGTATCTACCTTACTGAAGACACATTTGCTTGTGTCCCATTGTTTCTGCCTCCTGCTTTGGGTAGAGATTCTTTATTTTTCTCTGCCCCTTTTCAAATCTAGAAGCCAATTGCTTTTCAAAAATGTAAGAGAAACTGATTTGCTTAGGATAGTTTGGAAATAGAGAAAACGGCTCATTTCATGAATAAATATTTGCCTACAGTCCTCCACTTCACAGACTCAATCAGGGACTAAAAGGTAAAGATTGACAAGTGGGAGGTGAACAGGCATTCAGGCAAAAGCAGCATGCATGTTACAGGTCCATACACAAAGGATGAAATGTCTTCTTTGTTACAAGCATAGCACGCTATGAGGACCCCTTTCTAGGTACTACTAAAGAGGGACAATCTAGTGGAAAGAACAAGGACTCTTTATTAAAAGTAGCTGAATTTGGATCACATTTGAGTGACATGAACTTCTATATGTGACATAAGATATCAGCGTGTCAGTTTCTTGATCTGTTAAATGGGGAACAATTTATAGAAAGTACCATGTTGAGAAATTGTTTAAGTTCAACAGCAAAGTCTAATTCTCTTAAGCTTGTCATTAAGAAGAAGAAAAAATACCAAATGAACCAGTAATGCTAAATTACACAAGAATATTTTAAAACAACACAGTTAAAAGCATTTTATTGGAGTAAATATATTTACCATTCAAAAACTTAACATGGAATGTGAAGATGGTCTGTGAGTAACACACTTAACTTGCAAGTGTTAGAACTGAGTTTGAATTACCAGAACCCATGTAAAACTGTACATAGTGACATGCATCCTTTCATCCAAGAACTTACACCTAACATACAAACACACACACACACACACACACACACACACACACACACAAAACACACACACACACAGATACACACACACACATTCACACACTATATACATCATACAGACAAAGATTAAAAACAGTAAAACACAAAAGTCTAACAGTGTTATCATTGCCACTTCCAGAAAATACAGTGATGGCAATCATAGGTCTATCAGTGAGAATTTTCTACAGCATGTATAGTCAGGAAGGAATGTCTAGTCTATTCTAACAGTAGAAAATAAGATGGGTTTAGCAAAACTATATTCATATGTATATATAATCACTAGTATATACAATGCAAATAAACTATTTGTGTCTTGTTAGGCCAATATGTTCACTGAAATACTTATATAACCTTCCATGTTGTATAAAGATTTTCATAGCAGACCAGAGGAAAATATTGATATATGCTGATAGTATGGATTTCATGCCAAAAGACGGGAAGATTGTAAGTTTATAGATTGTGGACTTAACTGAGCGTGGATATAGATGGTAAAAGCTCTCTTACAGGCTGGGCATGCTTTATATCTTTCTGTGTTGTCATGACAATGAAGATAAAAATAAATATAATAACTCAGCATAACAACTACTTAAGTGGAATTTTTCTGGATGCTTCCTCATGGTAGGCATATGGTATACTTTTCTATAACCTTAAAGAACCTTTGTTGTATTATTGTAAAAGAAAAACTTAATGCATATGGTTTCTTTATGGATTCAGAGGTCTGCTGGAGAACTCCCATAGTGAAGGTTCCGAATTCTAGGATCACACAGGTTTGATAGTAGGCAGTTGTGGTCTTAAGGAGTTTTTGTTTTATTGTTTTTTACATTTTGATTTTCTTATGAAGAAATTTACCCGATTTATTTACTTCGCCTGTCAGAATGTCTCATGGGGATCCATGAACATTTTTCCTAAGCTGTTTCATTGAATTTTGGACCTACAAGATGCTGGAGAGTTGACTTGACTTCTTGTCCAGATATTTGAATTTGTATCTCAGTTCTCAGTTTGAACAAGTCACAAACAACTGTGATTCTTCAGGTAACATGCACACAAGCAGGATATAGACATGAACACATCAGTATATTTAAAAATAAAATTAAAAGATTAATATTACTATCTGGTCAGTTTTGATTTCCCATAACTGAATATCCACAGGCCAAAATATATCATGTGACAGTTTATCCGCTATAGTTTTTGAAGACACACATCTTTTAAAAATTGTTGAGGAAAAAAAATATTTGGAGAAATATGGAATAATTTCTTGTTATCATAGGACCTTTCCCTCTGTAATTTTCAAGATTTGTCATGTAAATTCCCTGCCTTGTGCTTTCCTACAGTGTGTATTCAGACATTATTTTGCATTTATTATGTTTGAGACATGACCTAAAACTAAAGATTCTGAGAAAATTAAGTTGTTCTCCCTGCCTTAAGGATCTGGCATTCTATTATCTTCCAGGTGATTAACTAACAAAGGATTGGGAAATGACTACAAACTCAGGACAGAAGTAGACAGACTGCCCTCCACTCTATAGACTGAAACTTTACCCTTCCTTAAATTCCATTGCTATAGCTTATATGTATGAGTATTTGCTTTCATCTCTGTCTGTGCCCCATGTGCATATAATACACTCAACGGCCAGAAGAGTCTTTTGACGCTCTTGAAATTGCAGACTGTTGTTACCTGCCCTGTGGGTGCATGGAACTGAGCCTATGTCCTCTGCAAGAACAATTAGTGAGCTTAACTGCTGAGCCATTTGGCTACCCCTGTCCTCCAGTTCTTGATTCTTTTGTAATTCCAAAACACAATGATGCTTTGTGACATTTGGAGTTCTGGAAACTGGTATTTGTACCGGATGTCTGCATTCCAGATTGTTCTTTTAAAAGCACTGTTAATGTCAAATAAAGCTCACTACTCAAAAGGAATAGGAAACAGCTTATTCTTGACCATATATGAGTAATTGTAGTTTAAGAATACTGAGATTCCCATTGTCTTAAATAACATTTTAATGTGAAAACAGTTTCATGAGGTCTTGATTTTTACAGTAAAACATAAATGTCATGAATCAAGGCACTTTTCAAGTATATCAATAGAAACATCAGGTAAGTGGGTCATAGGAAATCCAGAAAATATCTACTATAGGTGTCAGATGGTAACTTATGATGTTTTAGCTTTTAGAGAATAGTTTAGGTTAAGGTGGTACATTTTAAACACTTCCCCAATAGTCAGAAGAATGTTAGCTCAGCTATAAGAGTTTTAAAGCTGTATTTGAATAATTTACTGTTCTTGCTTCTAGTGAAAGTAATAAGTGACCATGGACAATATGTGATTGATTGCTCCTAAGACTCATATAGGTGATCATTCACTTCTGGCTTGGATTTGAGGCTCAGGTCTCTTAGTGTGTCTCTTCTGCTATTTCTCTATACCAATGTATTTTTAGTTTAACCACTACCATATCATAAGATATTATTCACAAAAGTGAATTCTCTCAGAATTCTTTGAGAAGTTTGATGATGACAATTATTAAATATTTTCAGAAATCTGTCCACATGAAAATAGGGGCAAGTTTTCAGAAGGTTCACAGGATCATAGGGAAGTCTTAACCAGAGTTACAACCCCTCCACTTACTTGCTTGGCTAAAGAAACCCTGATCTTGGATTTAAATAGAGCTCATATAACTATAGTATTCTCTCTGGGAAAATCCCAGACAAACTGCTGTCTTCTTAGGGAGGGCAGTGTAGAAAGAGGCTGCCTTTATTCACACATTGGAGTAGAACCACTTGCTGCTTGTCTTTACTTAAGGTCTTTGCAGGACTGCAGGAGTCAGTGAAGCTGCCACGCGCACATGAAATCAATGGCAGACAGAAGTGTTTGTCACATACTCCTGCATTCCATGTAACTAACCATGACCATAAGTCCATCAGTCTACCAGAGACATCATTTATCGCTTTAAAACCAAAAGGAACACCCTTAACAGGAAAGCTTCATCTATGCAGAGCTAGATCATTTTACTCTTTTAAATACTATGCGGATGAAGAAATGAATAATGAGTTCATACGTTATTTCATTTATTTATAGTGCTTACATTTGCTATATTGGTCATGCTATTAAAACTAACAAATACCAAAGATTGATAGAAATTGTTTCTACTGAATGATTTGTCTTTTTTAAAAAAGTATATGTTTGTATGAATTTTGTGTTTGTATGTATTTTTCTATATGCAAGTGTGTGGAGGTAAAATGACTGATTATATGTATAGAGGCCAGAAGTCAATTCTGAGTGTGTTGCTCAATTGGTTTCTACTTTATTGTTTGTATTTTTGAAACAGAGTCTCTCACTGAACCTGGGTCTCACTGAATCAGCTTGCCTGGGTGGGTAGTAAGCTCTGAGCACTTGCCTTTCTCTGCATCACCAACAATGATGATACACATGTGCACTGCCATACCCATAGTCTATGTGGGATGAACTCAGGTTCTCATGGTCATGCAATTGACTGAACCATCTCCTCAGCAGCAGCATCATTCTTATTTTTAATGTCATGTATTTCCACTATTTGTGCTTCTTGAAAATCATATGCTCTATGGCAATCCTAAGTTTTCTCTGTTGTATTTCTTATATTTAAAGAGCTATCATTCTATAGAACTACGAAGAATAGAGGTTAACTAGGTTGTTGGGTTGTGCTTGGACTTAACCCCATTATTCCATGCCTGGCGATGCATGCCTTAATGATGTGGATTTTCTACTTTGGAATATTAGTGTCAAAATGCTGCTTTACCAGCTTTTCTATGGGAAGACTGTTGTTCCCCCATCTTCCACACTATTTCAATTTCTCCTTCTCCCCCTTGTTCCTTCATAAGACGATCACATAATCTCGATGACCTATATGAAGACAAAAAGATTTATGGTTTCTGCAGTTTGTCTTTTGCTTCTCTGAGAATAAAATGAAATTCCATGTACCAAGCTGCCTCATACTTCACATCTTTTATTATTTTTCAGGTCTAACAAGTCTTTCTTCTTATAAAGGGAATCATCTTACAAGCATTCATTCACTGTTCTTAAGGTCATGTCAGAAAGAATCAGAGACTTATTGTCAACACACTCAGTGTAAAAATATGAAACTTTTTTTTCTGGGAAAAATGATTCCTTATGCTCTTATCAGAGTCAATGTGCTGATGGGGCACTGAGGACAAGATATTTGGAAACATTTTGTGCACTCTGTCTTCTGCATGAACAGATGGTGATTGCATCAGATTGAGTGTGCTTGCTCCCATATCAGATTTGCTGTGTATTGCCATCTCGGATGTTCTACCTCCTGGAATTACTAACCATAAGAGTGGTGCCACTTAAGCTACTAGAACAATCCTGTGCATTGGTGTTTTCATTTCTGAATGCCTACAATTTAAACACTCAACATATGTACAATTTTCTTTCTTTTGAGTCTACTCACAGGTTTCCGAAAGGCTGTGCTACCAACAATAACTCTGTCAACTAATATTCCAAATGGTTCAATATTTTCAGAACCAATTGTCTTTAATTCCATAGTATATATCTCCAATCACTCAGTTCAGAAAATTATACTTATCTCATGCAATACTACCCAACTATAGCATCCCCCTCCATTCCTTCTAGTTCCCCCAAACTCTACTCTCCCCCAGATCCATCCCTCTTATTTCCCCCCAGAAAAGAGAAGGCCTCCCAAGGACATCAGCTGAGCATTGCACAACAATATAAAGAACAGGTACAAACCGTCAAACTAAGGATGGTCAAAATAACCCAATAGTTGGAAAATGCTCCAAAAAGCAGGCAAAAGTATCAGAGACACCCCATTCCCACTGTCCAGAGTCCCTCCAAAATACCAAGCCAGCAACCATAACATATTTGCAAAGGACAAAGCACAGATCCATGCTGGATCTACAATTGCCACTTTAGTCTCTGTGAGCCTCAATGAGCCCTGTTTAACTGATCTGTTAGGTGGGGCTGGCCAAGTGTCAATTGCCAGGCTTGTCAGAATGAAACAGTATTGTTCTTGAACCAAAACCCTCATCCCTGTTAATTGTTGATGCCTAAACCCATTCTCATGTAAAACTAGCTAGCTTCATAAGAAGATGTCCTCTTTATCTATCTATCTATCTATCTATCTATCTATCTATCTATCATCTATCTATCTATCTATCTATATTGCTCATGTATCATTTGTTCCTACTAGCATAGAATTGAATTATTACAAAGAGGTTTTCTTTGGATCCATTACTACCTGTGTTGGTAAGGATATTTACTCACTGGACCTCAGATTATTTTATTTCAGACAGGAATAACCTTGCTGCTGTCATCAAATGTTTGTGATGGTTACTGCATGCAAACTCTTATTTAGGCAATAGGTTGGCTATTCACTGGATGTCAATTCTCAGAAAGCTCATGAGAGATAAAGTAAGAATATGAAATAAGAGCCATGTCACAGATTTGAAGTGACATTAGTAAATAAGGAATTATCAATGATGTGAGTGCTTGGAGAAGTGTTAATAAAGACAGAAGTCTTCAGTGTCAACTAAAATATTCAGTAGGTATATTTTTGGCTGCAGATTTAGAAGTTATGGAGAGTCTTATTTCAGATCATGTTCAGCATTTTATGTTTAATTTGTTTATCTATTCTAATAACACAGTATTTATAAACTGGATTCTAGGTTTCTTAGTACCCTGTAGATTCTTCCTCTTTATTACTGTGCATGAATCTTAATAGATTCACCAAACCTGTGTTGTGAATGAAGAACCCTAGGTATCCATATGTACCCACATTGAGGTCTATAAATAACTTCATTGTTATGTAAGCCTTGCTAGTATAAGTCAATCTGAGTTGATTTCCATGGGACTTGGGGAAAGCAGCTTACCAAGCTAGATTCACCTGTGTTGAAAAAAATCTCATGTAGCCTTGAGCAGTCTCTGTATATTTGTCTTAATGTATCTTTCTTTCTTTTTCCCCTTAACAGAAAGGAGATGATTATGTGGACTGTTTCTTGAAAAAAAAAAAAAGACAAACAAATAAAAACCAAACTTGAATATATAGTAGATGATATCCCTGCAGGTTTACCTCTTCATTTAAATTCAAAGAATATGAACAACAGGAACTTGTTCACCTGGCACTTATAGTTCTGAGATGGATAGATTTGATGTCTCTGCTTATAGTCCAATCATATTGCCATTGTTCTTGAACAGTCTACAAGGACCCAGGTTCAATTAAGCATATGCACCAGTGCACATGTGCAAACACACAGATACACACACACACACACACACACACACACACATACGTGAGTATGGTTCCAGAAAACAATAAGGCAAGTATTCTTGCTAACTGAGGATGGTGTGCGTATGTATTTTACAGATTCAGAATCAATCTTCATAACATCTTTTTCATGAACTTGCCAACAGTGGGTATACTGTCTCACCTCTAGTCCACCAGACTGTAATTCTAGGAGCTTTTTTGCATGATACTTCTCAGATACTGAACAGTCTTTATTTTGACTCTGTTATACCTCATTTCTCTTTTTTCTTTCTTAGATTTGTAGATTAATCTTTCTAGTTCCTGTTACTGTGTGTTTCTAACACCTTTTATACTTTATTGATACATAATTGAGTAATAAAAATTGTATGCATTTAAGATGTACAGTATGGTATTTTACTATACAATGTTTATCTCTGCTGTACTTGCCCCTGCCTTTGGTTGCTTCCTTTCTCTACCTGCTTATGAACACAGGCATATTCTCAAATTTCTTGCTTGATTTTAGCTTCCCCCTTTTTATTTATTCTTCCCTCATATATTACACCATGACCGCAGTTTAATTCCTTTCTCCACAGCCTCTACCCACCCACCTTCCTATTTCCCCAGATCTACCTCTTTCCTTATACCTTCAGAAAAGTACAGGCCTCCTAGGGACATCAACCAAATAGGTTATAAAAAAACTACTCCTAAGACCAGGCACATATTCTCAGCGCAAGGCTGGAAGAGGCACCCCTGTGGGAAGAAAGGGTCTCAAACATTGGTTAATCAGAGACAGCTCCAGCTCCCACTGTTAGGAATCCCACAAAAACTAAACAACACTAACATAACTTACATGCAGAAGACAACATGAGACCTAGACAGTCTCCCTGATCTCTGTGAGCCTCCTTGAGTCCTGGTCAATTAATCCTGTTGACTATGGTCTTTCTTGCCCTTGACTCCTCTGGCTCCTCTATTCCTACCTCCTGCTCCTCCTTAGAACTCTCTAAGCTCTAATATTTAGCTGTAAGATATGCATCTGCTCTCATTGGCTGCTGGAAGATGTCTTTATTGGATCTCTGATGACCATTATGCTAGGCTCTGGTCCTAACACATCCAGCAGCCAGGATAAATTGTAGGTTGGAGATTTTGTGTTGGGTTAGTGTCACAATTCCTCCACTTAGGCTTGCCTGGTTACAAAAGATGGGCAGTTAAGGCTCCATGTCCTCCACTAACATGAGTCTACATCAAATCAATACAGACAATATATCTCCAAATTTGGGTGTCCTTTTACAACTCCTAAAACACACATTTTATGTCTCTACCTAGAAGTCCACCCCAGTACACTGAGCTTAGCTTACTCTTGTGTAGTTATAAACACATGAGCTGTCATTGACTTATGGTCTTAGATAGTAGTTCATCATCTTACATTTTTTAATAGAGAGAGGACACAGATTTTGAAAAGAGAAGTTATCACACTGGCCTTGAAATCACTGATAACTAAGCTTGTTCTTAAACTTATGACTCTTCTATGCATAGATTCCATGATCTGGGATTATACTGTCCACTAACTTACCTAGTTTATATTGTAGTCTCGACTGGTCCCAGGCACTGTGTATATACTATGCAGATAATCTGCCAACTGACCTTCATTTCCAGGGCCAAGTGAATGCTTACTCTTTTAGCACGTGTGTATTAAGGCAGGAAATTACTAAGTTGGTCACTTCAAGCCTATTTCTAAGGTCAGGGAATGTTTTCTACAGAATAGGCCAATGCCTGAGTCCAGTTTTCATATCAGAGTCTGGGGCAAGAGCTATCCCAACAGGCTGAGTCTGTATACATGCTATTGCTCTTAAAGAACATGAAAGTTATTGTACTGGCTAATTTTGTGTGTCAACTTGACATAAGCTGAAGTTACCAACGAGAAAGTAATTTCAGTTGAGAAAATGCCTCCATGAGATCCAGTGGTAAGGCATTTTCTCAGTTAGTGATCAAGGGGGGAGGGCCCCTTGTGAGCAGTACCATCTGTGGGCTGGTAGTCTTGGGCTCTATAAGAAAGCAGGCTGAGCAAGCCAGGAGAAGCAAGCAAGCCAGGAGAAGAAAGCAAGCCAGTAAGAAACATCCGTCCATGGCCTCTGCATCAGCTCCTGCTTCCTGACCTGCTTGAGTTCCAGTCCTGACTTCCTTTCGTGATGAACAGCAGCATGGAAGTGTAAGCTGAATAAAACCCTTTCCTCTAACTTGCATCTTGGTCATGATGTTTGTGCAGGAATAGAAACCCTGATTAAGACAAGTATGGTATCATAAATGAGATCCTTGCATATGATACCACTATTGTTACCATCCACAGAAAGCATAGATAAGCATGGACTATTTGCTAAGCAATGTGTTCAGCAACAACTGTTTATCTTCATCACCACACATAGATCAATAGTTATAATTATATCACTAGTTGACAAACAGTAACTTAAAATGCTTCCTAAGTTATTTAGTTGGTAATTTATCTTCATGGTGCATATTCTAATATGGATTTCACAACAAAATAGGCATTCTATTCATGGCACTGCCAGACGATTTTTATTTTAAAGATAATATGGCTCCACAATTAAAAATAGTATTTGATGCCCTACCCATTTTTCCAGTGATGCACATAATTATGTAAATTGAACAAAAGCACACAGATAAGAACCACCAGGCATAGAGTCTAACCAGTACCCCCAGAGGCAGGCCTTGTGTTATGAAATCTGTGTTTCTGATTCTAAATCTATGCTGTATCCTGCCATGGCCCACAGATAGAAATCCATTTTAACATTTCAAAGCCTCCAGGGAAGAATCACTCTCCCCAGGAATCCATTCAGTGATGGGTCTCCCATCTGAGACTGCTGTTTGAAGTACTTTCCCATGTTTGTGTCTGGTTGTGTTCCACCAGTTCTAAGACTCTTCCCTGTCAGAAGCCTATCTGCACTTCACACCACTCACTCTCCTTGGAGCAAATCTATTTCCAACCATTTGTATCACTAGTGAAGAACTTTGTGTAGGTAAAGGCATAAAGCTTTTGAACAGATTCACTTTTACTTTTATGGCTCTTTCATTATAGAACTGCTTGAAATGATTTCCTTTTTTTCTGTTCTGAATGAGTGTTTATGTGCTGGTATATATGTACATTTAGTCTTTAAATGAGTGTATATCAAGACTCTTGAACTCTAAGTACTCTTTCTAATCCTTTTTCTAGAAGAAGTATTCAGCGTACAATATACAGAAGGTGATAGTCTCTGTCTCTCTGTTTCTGTCTCTCTGACTCACTGTGTCTGTCTGTCTCTGTCTGTCTCTCTCTCTCTCCCTCTCTCTCTCTCTACAAACACACACACACACACACACACACACACACACACACACACACACACACCTCTTTTTATTTTTTTCTTTTTCAGCAGAGATCTTGTTTTAGGTGAGCAACCTGCACCCTGTCAGGTTTCACGCAGCTTTCTCAAGCAGCACAAAAGGGAATGAACTAATGATAGAGGATGTCAGTGATGGGCAAACACCCTCCTGCTGTTCAGAACTGAGGTCTGAGAGAGAGCAGTGGGGGCTTGGGCAAAGCCTGGCAGAAGCAGGTTTTTAACAGCATGAATTTATGAATCCAGTCAATGCAAATGAGAGTTTATTATGCTTGGAGATGGGGGAAATGATGCTTCATTTATTATGTTAGGCTGCAGAAATCAGAAATTCTTTCCAGATAGTGTTAAACAACAGATTTCACAGAGAAACTTAGGCTTTGCTTTCATTGATCCCGCCTATGTTTTTTCTTCACTGTTTGTTAGGCAAAGGGCTGTTAAAAAATTAGGATTGGTGCATAGCAGGGCTGGGCTGAGGTGAAACAGAACTCAGTCACCTGTTGTGAAATAATCTTTATTTTCTTTAGAATGGATGCAAGAATGGTCAATAGGAATGGTGAAGGACAACATGCTGATCCTGAGATAAACAGGAGCACACACAACGAAAGGGATTTCTAGATATAAAATGATTTCCTTCTTTCCTCCTTCAAGTATTTTTGAATGTTTTTCTTGAGCTAATATATCTATTTTTCTGTGTACATACGCCCACTCACACACAGATTCATGCCCCCACAAACCTCAAAGTATTAGATGTTACTAGAACAATTAGTTGTTGGATTTGGATTCGGGCATAAACAGAGGGTGATTCAGAAATGTGCATTTCCAATCTAAGTTATGCTAAAGAACCACATCAAGTAATAAGGATTAGAATATGCTATGTTCCATTTTATAATCCTTGAACTGCTCCTGTTTTAGTTAAAGAAACTCTAGCCTTAAAGTAATGGTCTCTTTTAAATCCAACTGTGCTACAAGTAATATGAATATTTTAACCTCAGCATGAGTTTTCTCACTTGGTTACTAATTATCAGTTTTAAAATGTTGGAAAGAAATCTAGTGATATTGGAAAGAAAGGGGTACAAAACAGCCTACACAGTATTTGGAGTTTAGCCACTCTGTGAGACACTTTGGCATTCCTATCTTTATTAGTCAGCATATTAAAGCTACTGCTCTATCCTTTCTAAGACTAAGATTCATCCTCTACAAAATGAATGTTTCTTCCTCTGTGTCCAAGGTCTTGTTGGTTAATTAAGGAGGTATTGCATTTCCAGAGGCTAGGGCAGAGCTTTACAAAGGGTGAATGGATTTGACAGGTGTTCCTTCTTTCTATATCTCAAAATGAATAATGATGCATTCATTGTTTCTATTTTCTGGAGGAAAACTGATTTGGTGTTCTTGATTTTAATGTTTTCTTAGAGTGGAAGAAATTCCATTCTGGTAAATTCTCAATTGAATATGTAAGTCTCTAACAGTTGTGTCTGTTCCTGGATAACAAAAGAAGGATGACTAGTGAACTCCTGCCTGGGCTCCCTCCCAACTCCTTCCTCTTCCCCTCTTTCATTACTAAAGTATATAAGTATACAGGTTGGTTTGCAGGGACCTTAATATGATCTCACATCTTTATAAAAGAATCATAAGAAATAGGATGATCCATGTGCTGTTTTTTATCTGTTTTTTTAAGAGTAGTATTTTCTTTGAAATGGTTTGGTCTAATAGAGCCATGTCATGATACAAGTCAGTGGATTAAATGATACTAGGTCTTTCAGGCATGGATTTTCATGCTAGCAAGCCAATTTTACTAACCCTTCAACAGTGCCATGTATTTGTTCAAGCCCATAGGTGTTACTAGAACAATTAGCTCTTGGATTCAGGTGTAAACAGAAGGATAATTAAGAAATATGCATTCTCAATACATACTAAACTAAAGAGTCACAGCAAATGAAAAGAATTAGCATATGTTATGGCCCATTTTCAGGAAAGTGCCCGCTTGCAAATGACAATACCTACTTGGAAATGTGTGGTTGCATTGTTCCCTAAAGTACAGTAACACTCCCTTATTCCTTGTCAGCATGGTTTACCAGGGAGGCAATTAGGTGCTGGATGATTTTGTGTTTGCTTTATCCCTTGCTTTTATACTTTGCCTTTGCTTTATTTAGACTTGTGTGTTTGGCAATTGGAAGAAGAGTTTCTTTCTGAAGCATCCAGCTATGTGAGCTCAATTTAAATTACTTTTAGCTTCTAGGAGTCATATGGCTTACTTAAAAAAAAATGGTAGGTAAATATTGGAATCAAGAGACCTTTCATTATAAGCTGCTGGAGACATAAGGAGGTCATTTACTAGTCTTCTATAGCCACTCTGGGTTTAGATACAATCTTGTCCCTTAGTAGAAAGTACTTTGCTTTGGCATTGACCTTCCCTACAAGGAGGTAGACACATTTATAAATTAAGTATCAGAATGAGAGTTTGACTGAAAATGAAAGATCAGGGTGAAAGGAGAAAGTAATAAATGGCCAATGGACGTCTACCTATTTTAGATGATGTTACCATGAAGAGACCATGGTTAGCATTATGTTAGCCATGACCATGCTCATTGAAGGGCATATTCACTTGGTTCATTCTTACTCTCAAGATTATTCCCCTCAAATAAAAAGCAGAGGAGCCAAGGTAGTAAAAAATATAATACACCCAGGAAAAAAACAGCATTAAAAAAATGGTCTTGAAATCGACAAAGGTAGGCAAGAACATGGAATATATAAAATGTAAAAGACTTCTTGGTAGTATGTAGACAGTGCCAGGCTCAGGAATCTAATTTAAGAAAGCTGAATTTGAATTTTATGGACAAGAAAGTAAACTTAAGGATTTTAAACAAAGAAATGTAATCTAACTCACACTTAGAAAGGATCAGCCTGTACTCTATAGAATATATAGGTAAGAAAAAAAGGTTGCCAATTGCTCCATACTTCCCCCAAAGGAGTCAGGGTTGTTGAACAGACTAGAGAAAGCTGAAAGAAGCATTCTTTGTGTATTTCAGGTTAGACTGAGACACAAGGCCACTAGCTCAGCCAAGGACTATGATAGGACTTCAGCTAAATATCTGTGTCTCTAGCTTGTCTGTGTGCCTATAAATAGATAATAGTTAAAGAACATTATAGATTGAAATGCCAAAGGGGCTTAATTGTGCTAGTACTGGCTACTTTTGCTCCCTGAAGATAAGAAAAAGAGAAAAGCTCTATACAGCTTAAAAGTAGATTTCTAAACATCCATTTGCATCTGATCCTTAATTAAAGAAAAAACAAGAAGGAATTAATTTTGATGGCTGTATTATTTTTCTCAGATATCCAGGAACCATGGATTTGAAAGAAACGCTTTAGAAATGTGGGAGCTTCTCATTTCTCAAGGCATTTCTCCTTCCGTTCTCTTTCAGTTTTTATCACAATGGAGAACAAAAAGTCCCAGCTTCTTGTTGGTCTTTAGTGTGTGTTAAAAGAGAGATTAGAGCATCCCTGGGCCCGAGGCCTCTTCTCTCTTTCAGAGAGCTTTTGGCTGACAACTGCCTCTGTACAGAATTTAATGCCATTGCTTTGTTTTCATCAAACTCTTATTTAGGATTGTATTTCTTTATGGCACAGAGAACAATTTCTCTCTTTTCAGTGGCCATACAAAGTTCTCTTCTGACCTACAATTGAGCAAAAGGTCAATTTAAAGGCAAAATTACAAAGGACATAGTTGATGTGGACATTTGCAACTTGTGCTAAAGAGCTGTCAGATTGTTTGTGTAAATTGCTGACTGATAGGTGTGGTGACATAATGGGAACCAGAAGAAAGATATGGACAGGGACAGGTCCCTGCATCTATCCTTTCAAACATGCTGGTCTTGTTTTACTTTTCTCGTTGTTCTCTATGGTAACTATCAGCTTTACAAAGTAAGAATGAATGTATGATAAAAGAAAGCCTTGATTTCACTTAAATTCGAAAGAAGAGTCAAGGTAGGGAAAGAAGAATTAATGCTTTTTTTTCCTCAAAATTTTGTTTTTGTTAAGTTTTATTTTGAAGTGTTTAGATTTATTTATTTTATGTTCATGAGTGCTTTGTCTGAATATGTATGTGTGTGTACCATGTGACTGCCTAGGCCCGCATGCAGATCTGGAAACTGAATCCTGGTTTTCTACAAGAGCATCAGCAGCTTATATACACTGATAAATATCTCTCTGCCGCCATCAAAAGAAAACTCTTTAAGGCATTCTGTACTCTATTTGTATTATAACATGGCATATGCTTGTTATGAGTGGCTTGGATATACAGGGTCTCCAAAGTAGGCTTGGGGACCACATGATGAGCTTTTGATAAGCTATTGGATTACAAGTGCTCCCAGTATGACCCTATTAGGAGATCAACCTTTGGACGGATGACTGATTTAATAATGTTACAGGGAAGAGATAGAAAGTAAGTGGTCCCAACTGTTTTCTGGGCAGGATTTATAAGGGCATGGCTTTCTTTAGCCCCCTTTTTATCTCCTTGCTCTATTTCTGCTATGCCAATATCAGCTCTCTTCTACCAAGCCCTCTGCCATGATGTTTCTGTATCATTAAAGCAATATCTACAACGAAGCCAAGTCACAACATTTTGATCCTTCTGAAATGTGGTCCAAAATCCCTTTTTGTTCTGAGCTTTCTGTTTAGATATTCTGCCACAGGAACAAAAAGCGACTGTCCCACCATGAAAAGCAACGCCAAAGAGGCAGAGATCTAACAAAATTTTTGCTGTTCAAAGTTAACTGGTTGAAAAACACTCTGATGAGTTCTCATAAATGTGTTTTGTTTATTTTATTTCTATAAACATAAAACAAATGTAAGGTACACTCTCATGGATGTATATATGCACCATGAAAGTATATATGGATGTATATATGTATAATTCATCTGCAGAAGTGCGGATGAATTAGCTATTGATTATTGTTTTAGACCAAGTAGTGATTTTTCAACAGAGAAAGACTTGGTTTAGTTTCATATTTTCTTTTTTGGGGGGGAGGAAAGAAATGGCTCCAGTTTTTAGTTAAAGCCCATAATACACAGCAACACCCAGTGCTTCAGGGTGGTAGCCTGAGACAAATTTCTGGAAGAGGTGCTCTACATTGTGCTTATAGCCAGGGTCATGTGCTAAAATGATGGTATCAGGAAATGCCCAGTGTGTTCAAATCATGGTGACATTTCTCTCAATTCATCCTCTACCACGCTCTGCAAACTCTAAACCAACCATTTAGAAGACAATTCTAAACGTACTGAAATGGAAAAAATGGAATTAATATTTGTATTTTTTTTTTTTTGTAGATTTAAGCTAATTTAGTACGTATTTGTCTACCTGTCTGGCACTGTTTTAGGTAGAGACATGGATGCATGTTAGAACAACATTAACTACTATTATTTATAAATTACACTTATTTATTTGTGTGGGTGTGTCATCATCCACATATGGTCAAAGAACAGCTTGTAACAGTTTATTCTCTCTTGTTAACCATGTGAGACTGAGGGATTCAACTCATGTAGTTAGTGTTGGTGGCAAACTTCCTTTCCTGCGAGCTATCTCCCAGTCTTCTGATACTATTTTTAATTTGAAACAAGTAATGACATTATACTGTAATAGGTGAGAATATACTAGGAAAAATGTGAAACTATAGTTGTCCTCAGATCAGGTTTAGGGGAGTTAGAATAGTAAACAGTATTTCCTTTCCTAGAGTTCCTATGAAAGCAAAGCCTTGGGAAATGCTCACTGACATGTGAACAGGGATTTTTAGAATGAATGATGTGAAAGCCTATCCTATTTAGAAAGCGATATTTCTGGCTTTTTAGTGAATGCCTACAACATGACAAGCTCGTTTATCATAGTCAGAATTCATATTTAAAAGACAATGGTCTTAAACCACAGGAATCTAGATTCTACAAACACTTCATGGCTTCTTAGATGTAGCAAATAGGAACAGGTAGGGGTAGAACAAACCAGGAGGCTCATAAGCCACAGAAAGGGACTTGCCCAAGAAGTGTGTGACAGTGATACACAGCCATAGAATTTTAGTGGGATAGTGATGTGGTCCAGTTCAGGGTTTTAAAGAGATCATTCCCTACGAGAGTGAACCTAGAAAAGTCTTCTAGTAATGGGGCATGTGAAGCTTGAATTGACCATCTTCTATAACCAAGCAAGGCTTCAAGCGGGGGGACTGGGACATCAGAAACCTATACCTAAACACTGGAAGGAGCTAGAGAAACTGCAGAAGCTGGGGGGGATTGTAGGAGACAGAGGAATAGAGAACAGAATAGCATGGCCAACAGAATCAATTAAGCAGGCTTCACGGGGCTCATAGAGACTGAAGCAACAAACAAGAACTGTGTATTGATCTGGCCCTGGCACTCTGCATATATATTATGGACCTGTAGCTTGATATCCCTATGGGATTCATAACAATGGGAGTAGGGGGTGTCTCTGACTCTTTTGCCTGTGTTCAGCATCATTTTTTTCTCCTACTGGGTTGCCTCAACCAACCTTGATATGAAGGTATGTGCCTGGTCATAGTTTAACTCAGTAGGCCCTGTTCAGTTGATATCTCTGCTCTTTGATTGATTGATTGGTTGATTGATTAAAGTGAAACAGAGGAGGAGTGAATCTGGACAAGAAGGAAGGTCTGGGGTATTTGGAGGTGTGGAGGAAGCGGAAACTGTGGTTGGAACATAATATATGAGAGAAGAATAAAAAAAATAAAGAATTCATTTCATCCTTGTTGCAGGGAATAAAATTTAAACACAGACAGAGAAGTCGAGAGTCTTGCTCTGATTTTCTTGGAGCTTTCATGTTGGATCTTTAAGGAATTCCAGTTTTCAAAGATGCAGATACAAACCAACAGGTGAAGTGAGGTGAACAGTATTGAAGCTAGGAGCTCTGAAGAAATAGGCCACCTGGATACAGCCAGTGTGCATTAAGGAAAGACCCAGTCATCCCTTGATGCCAGAAGAGGCAGGTGAGAAGGAAAGTACAGGAAAAAAAAAAAAAGATGCCAACTGAACAGAAAATAAAGCAGCCCTGAATTGACTTGACTGTTCAGTTGCTTGTTTCAATTTTTGAATTGGTCTGTATAGTTTTGAGCATTTCCATTTGTTTTTCCACTTGATCATTTTTATGGCTTTTTTCATAAAAAAAAAAAAAAAGACAAAATATAGGGTTTATGGTTAGCACACTCTAAGATCCCAAGTTCTAAAGGCATAGGGCAAGCACATTTGCATGTCGCCTAAGCATCCCATAAATTTCTTCAGCCTGAAAGAGTACTAGGCTTAGTTATCTGCTGTGTTGTCACGTCTTTGAGATTATGTTTGGTTATTTTTAAAGTGAAACCCAGTAAGTATTATAGTATCTGTATAAGCAAATACTAGGGGAGGGTGAAGGCATGAACTATCCTTATTATTTAGTGCCTTGACTAACATGCTATCCCTAATTACTTTCCCATTATAATTTTGTACTTCAGTGCTACAACTGATGTAGCTAGACCTGCTACCATGCATGTGGCTAAATTAAATAGTAGTCCTGTAGTCACTTGCCTTTTCTTTCTGGTAATGTTCCATAGAAAGGAACTGGACAGAAGCACATCATTCAGAGGTAGAGTAGATAAGGGCGTTCAAAGCAGAAAGAAAGTAAGCTCAGTACTTTGGAGCCCTTGCTGTGGTATCAGAAGGATCCAAACATCTACACAGCAGCCTGGGTGTCCATCAGACTTCAATCATGCCAACTTGGAGGAATTTGATTCCATTTCTTGGCTTCTATTTATATACATCCATGGGTACCTGCACACACATGAACAAGCCCAGCCCCAACACACAAACACACACACACACACAGAGAGAGAGAGAGAGAGAGAGAGAGAGAGAGAGAGAGAGAGAGAGA
>JADRCH010000184.1:4264261-4282775 GCA_019843965.1 Rhynchomys soricoides
GAGAGAGAGAGAGAGAGAGAGAGAGAGAGAGAGAGAGAGAGAGAGAGGAATTTTCTCTGAACAAAACAAAAGGAAAGAACATGAAATTGGTTGGGTAAATCGGTGTAGATAGAATTGAATCTGACAGGAGCTGGTAGAAGGAGACAAATATGATCAACATATATCCTATGAAAATTTCAAATAATTAATGAATGTATTCTTTGAGAAATGATGCATTTTAGGAATGTGTATAAATTGTGTTTATTTCTGATGAAAATATATGGAGTTGACCAAGTGAGAAAAAGACTTTGGGCAGAAGGAACTAACACATGTGAATGTGAGAAATTATGAAGAATCTGTGTGCCTGAGGATTTCAGTTGTAGTTATGGTCATTGTTCTGGGAATGCCTGAGGGTTAGGGTGACTGTGATGAAAGTGGAAAGAAATAGCCAGGGTCAGAGTAGGCCGATGCCTGCCATGCCACATTCTTAAGTGGAGAAGCAAAGGGTTTGAAATATTTGCTGTGCCTGATCTTACATCCACAGTCTTTGAAGATTTAAGGACAGTGACTCTAGTAATTAATGAATAGTATTTGAATCTGATTGTACAAATTCATTCAGGTGCATCATTTAATTCATGAAGTTAATGAAATATAGGGAATTTTATTAGTTATCATTATTAATAGGTAGTGTGTACAGTGGATGAGGGCCTAAAATCTGTTGTCCCCAGACAGGTGGAGATGAATGTGAAAACATCTTTCAGCATCTGTGTGTTTAACCCTCATTTTATTTCTAGATGAAGAGAACTAGAAAGAAAAAGTCTTTTATGAATTATGTAGCTTTGCTGTAAAGTACAAGGAAGATAGAATTGCATATGCTGTTGTCATGGATGAAGCCACATATTGAAGCAACTTTGTTTTGCACATTTGATTTTCCTCTTATCACCAGACACTTAGGGATAAGTCAACTTTCTAATAGATCTAGTAACTCTCATGGTTTCAAGCTTATATGCATGCTTTTCTTTCGACTGGAGCACTTCCAAGCATTCTTTTATTTAACTCACTTTCTAAGGATTAATTTAAGCTAGCAGCAGCCTTGGGAGGTTTCTCTGCCTCTTGGAGACTGGATTGTTTTTCCCTTTCCAGGCTTCCTTGAAGCCCTCTGCTTTGAAAGCTCTGCTTATTGGTGTGTTTCAACACTTGTCCTCCTATCCTGTAAGAGTTAGCCCCCTAAGTGTTTGTATATGCATATGTGTGTACAGAGACAGTATTATATGTTTGCATTAGGAAGCCAGAGGTTACTGTCCGGCATCTTTTGTTATCATTTTGTACCTTATCTTTTGAGACTAGATCACTTGCTGAATTTTGAATGAACGATTGGTTGACCAGCTTTATCTTGAGTTCCATCTGTCACTGAATTCCTCATACCACCACCCGAACTAATGTTACAGATGTGCACAACCATATCAGGATTTTATATGGAATCCAAGAAGCCACATTCATTTCCTCAGGCTTACATGACATACACTTTACTGTCGTAGTCATTTCTCAGCCCTAAGACAGCAGATTCTTGAGGCAAAAGTTGTTCCATTTTTTTTTTCATGCTATCTCTAGAGTTTAGAATGAACTGCAATGTAGTAATGCATATCTATATTACATTATAGAATTATGCAATATTTTATTATATCTATACTAATATCAATTACTCAGTGCCTTACCTTTCTAAGAAAACCTGTCTATCTAGATGTCTTAGTCAGGGTTTCTATTTCTGCACAAACTTCATGACCAAGAAGCAAGTTGGGGAGGAAAGGGTTTATTCAGCATACATTTCCACATTGCTGTTCATCACCAAAGGAAGTTAGGACTAGAACTCAAGCAGGTCAAAAATCAGGTGCTGATGCAGAGTTCGTGGAGGGATGTTCCTTACTGGATTACTTCCCCTGGCTTGTTCAGCTTGCTTTCTTATAGAACCCAAGACTACCAGCCCAGGGATGGCACCACCCACAATGGGACCTCCCCCCTTGATCACTAATTGAGAAAATGCCTTACAGCTGGATCTCATAGAGGCATTTTCTCAACTGAAGCTCCTTTCTCTGTGATAACTCCAGCTTGTGTCAATTTGACACAGAAAACCAGCCAGTACACTATCCTTGAATATTAATTTAATTACTTACTCTAAGATGCACACTGTGTGCATTCTTGGGCTAAGAATGTTAAGGAAACGATGCAAAAGCAAAAGCAAACAGACCAGAGGAGAGGAAATGACTCTCATTATGATGATCAGCACAGTTTACCTGTGAAGCTATAACCTCAAGCATAAGAATCTAGTCACTTCAAGATCCATGTGAAAACCATCTTATGCATAGAGAACATAGCGGACCTAGCTTTGTTACATGAGCATGTGTTGGGTCAAAACCCCTGTGCATCCTGAACAGAGATGTGTATACTTATGGGTGTGTGCTTGTGACCCTGTGCTTATACTTTGTTACTCACATAGCTGGGTGCTTTGCTTTCCACCCTTAAATCTCTCTCCTTTTTTTGTACCTGAGCTGAATGGCTACTTAAATAGTTTGTAGTCTGTTGAAGTCACATTAACTGGTGTTCTTTTACAAAAATCATGAAGCTGACAGAGAAGAAGGGTTTCCAATGTGTTCCTTTTAAACTACACTTAGCTGCTGTTTGTGGTTCTGAAATCGACATTCTTTCTGGCTTCCTTGAAAGGAACAATCAGATAGACTGTAGGTGGTCCTGCTTAGACAGTTGAGGATTTATTCTTAGACAAATACTGCCAGGATGTGCTTTGAGGACTAAAAATGCTAAATCATTTCGAGGTAGATTGGGTGTGCATGTGTGTGTGTGTGTGTGTGTGTCTAAGGATAAGAGAAAGGACTATCAATTTTGATCGTTTGAGCCATGATTGTATAGTTAAGAATCAATTGGCCAAAAACTAATTTTGAGTATATAACCACTTTCATTCACCTACAAGAATGCTCTGCCAAACACTATTGCATTAACACCTAATCTATTCAGAAATTCATCTAGAAATAATAAATAACTCAAGTCCATCTAATGTTCTCAATGGGGCATATATTTTGTATTAAAAACAAGCATTGAACACTTCCTATTTCTTTCTATAAAAAATGACTTAACATGGGCTGCTTTGACCATAAGGAAAATGAAAGTGGATTGGAAACAATGCAGCCAATCAAGTAATGCCAGCTTGAAGGACCCTACAGAGCCCCCGAATGAAGTGCTTCCAGACCATCTCTGTGGGTTCAGAGTGATCCAAACCAATACCAATGAAAACATGAGTGAAACTGGAATGCCATGCTGACGACTAAGTATTATGGAGCTTTTATATTCTCCCTTTCTGTTTTCTTCTGAAGAAGCAAAGTAGTTTCTTGCCAAGGAAGTACAAACTTGCTAAGCAGCATCATAAAAGTGCTATTCAGGGACTTGGTATTTTTACTGTAAAAATAGATACTGTTTTATGCTTATGCAAACTAGGTTTAATTTGCCTTCATAAAATAGAATTTGTATTACCTTGCTTCTGTTGTTTGGAAATTAGATAACATTAAAGAATATAATAAACACAATATACATTTACTTCTAGTCTCTTTTATGGAGATGAATTTTATTGGCATCTACTGTTTATTTGAGTCAATTGCAGACATTTTCTTTAAGTTCACTTTAAGATTTTGCCATGTGAGTCTGTTTCTATTGCAAGGATTCTCTTGCCTGATTTAAACCAAACCAAACAAACAGATATTCTTTCACAAAATTAACACTTTCAGGAAATGGGATCAGAATAAATCTATTATTTAGAATAGTGGTTCTCAACCTTCCCAATGCTGTGAGCCTTTAATACAGCAGTTCCTCCTGTTGTGGGGATCCCCAAACATAAAATATTTCCTTGTTACTTCATAACTGTAACTTTGCTACTCTTATGAAGTGTTTTGTAAATATCTGATGTATGACCTCCCAAAGGTTGAGAAACAGTTATTTAAACTTAGATGTTATATAGTCATAGTTAAAGGAAATGTGCATGTGTGTTGTAATTGCACAAATTCCAGGATGGATGCTAGCTTGTAAAAATCATGTGTGAATAATTAAACATTTAAACATTTTGCAGTTCTTGAATACTAGTGCATTTTCCTTAATACATTAGTTACAATTATTCTTTAAAAGTTGTTTTGCTTTGTTTTTGTTTTCTATGCTTGTGGCTTATTCTTGGGTGTGTGTACATGCAGAGTTTGTCATTTCTTAACTAGGCAGGAAGTCCAGCAGCCCCCAGAAATTCATTTATTTTTGTCCTGTGGTTGCAGGTGTTCATTTAGCCGGCTATATCCTGCATTGATATGAGTAGTGGGGACAGGAACTTAGGGCCCCAGGCTCGCCCAACAGTTCCTGTAACACATAGAACTGTTTCTCCAGTCACACTAAGTGACTTCGGGCCTTTGGAATACACCTTCTACATATCTCAGGTCACTCCATCTCGTGTGACAACTGGGATATTTGAACACTTACTAATCCATCTCTTGTATTCAAGCACTTGCCAAAACCTGAACCCAGTAGATTCTTATTTTATTTTGGCCAGTGAGACTCCTTATCTGTCTTTATAGGTCAGTTATCATGAAAAGGAGTTGATTTGGTTTCTCTGACTATAAAAAAGCATCCATCCTGCTTTGATTTTCATATTCAAATATACTGACAATTTTTTACATCCACTTTTCAATAGTGGTAAAAAGACCCTTGACACTAGTGACAAATAAAAAAAAAAAGTGATACAGTAGATGAAGATTGTCTTTCTGAGATACTAGGTTAAAAATTAAAACCTTTTTCAGTTATACAATATCAGTTTTATTGCAGTAGAGAATAGCATGATTATTATGTGGAAGTTGATTTCTTATGGACTCACAAGATTTATGGCATATTTGTATAATTTCCATTACTATATTACATATTCATCTGATAAACAGAGTCAAAATCTACTTTGAAAACTCACTGTTTAATTGCAGTGTAGTAGAGCTAAGTCATTATTTATTATGTTTGAGTGCTATTACTACCAATCAAAGTTTAAATTTGTAAATATGTACAATATTATATTTTAATTTCTTCATTTATTATTTAGTTATTTAGTTATTTGTGTACATATGTGTACCTTTGTCCTTCTATATGCACTGTATGCAGGCAGAAGCTCATGTCAATATGAAGTCATTAGATTTCCCTGAATCTGAGAACTGGAGATATAGTGGTTGTGGTCACTATGTAGGGGCTACAACTGATCCTGAGTCCTCTGTAAGAGAAGCAAATACTTGTAAGCCTTGTGGCATCTCTGTAACCCTTTCTTATAGCACAGGTAATGATTGGGACTGACAATCAAATAGTAATATCCTGCTGTAAATACTTTCAAAAGTACTTTTGTTTTGTAAGGTTATTCTGAAGATTTTTTAGACATAAAGTTTAGTCCTACATGCTAGAGATCTAAAGATAGTTGAAAACAATTTCTAGTACTTTTAAAAGATAACCATACAGATAAAAGCCTTAATACTATTATTGAAAAGATTGTCTTGACAAGAAATAGCAATAGAGAAATTAAAAATTATGTGACTAACAAATACTATCTAGGGTTTGTTCCTCTGTTGTGTATAATGTATAGAAAAGACTGGACAAAGAACTTTGAACTGTACCTTTCTGAGCTATAAGAAGCTACATTAGGCATTTGTTGCTGTGACAAAATACCTGAGCAAATTGACTTAGAATAGGTGATTATGTATTGCTATTTTAGAGTTTTCAGCCCAGGATCTGTTGCTGTATGGCAGCTAGGCCTGGGGCTAGGCGAAAATATCCTTGATGAAGGGCATGATGTACAAAAACTGCTTACTTCCTGTCAATTGACATGACACCATGACATAGCACAGGACATGAGTTGGGAGAGGGAGACTGAGAGAGAACACAGATATAAAATATTCCCTTCAAAGGAATACCCATGTAACTATTTCCTCTAACCTATCTCTTTCTAAGAGTCTGCTAAGTATCAGCTCAGCATCATCAATGGATTAATCCACTGAGAAGTAATACCATCGAATAAAGCTATCCTTCATCATAGGAGATTTGTGAAAGAACACTCCATATCAAAAACATAACTGAAACTGACATGTTGGAAGATGCCTCTCATTGATCTCGTAATTGACAATTATACCCTCCACTAGTTGAAATGATTCTATGAGGTTACTTAACACAATCTTAAACAAAATGCAAATGGTTTGGCTCCAATTTATAATTATTTCTCATTCTTTGACATGGCAGAAAAAAGTCGATATAACACGTTTCTTAATGCCACATACCTAACCCTATTAAAATTCTTAACAGTGATAAAATTGGTTTCATGAATAAGATTTAGAGTCCTAGTGGATGATATATATATATAAACTATGTGTGTGTGTGAATATATATATATATACACATAGTTTTCATTTTATTTGATTTCAATGCTTTCTGCAATGTATGTTACAAAATTTTCTAATAAAACATTGTTATATGTTACTGCTAATATATTTATTTGTATATCAACTAATACAATTTATAATATTTATCTAAGAAAAATAATACAATGATGGAGATCAAAATTAGAATTTTAAAAGTCCTCAAATTGGCCTGGAAATTATATATCCTACCTACATTTTATATACATTTGCTTATCTGCCTTTTCGCTTCTTTGATGTCTGTCTGAGTTCATTTAAGGACCGTAACAAAATATGATACATTGGGCAACTTATAAACACATGGTATTCATCTCCCACCATTTTAATCTTGGCACACAAATATCTAGTGTCTGGTGAGGGCTTCTTTTAAGCTTTTTCCTATATCCTCACAGGATGAAAGGAATGAGAGATAATTGATTGTCTCCTTCAGAAAAGATACAGAATTCCAGCCATGAAATTTGTGCCCTCAAAACCTTTCAATAAGCTTTAGATTTCAGCAGTTTTACAGTCTTAAACTAAAAATTAGAATCTGTCTCTTATTTTTCTTCTTCTTTGTGTGTGTGTGTGTGACAGAGAGAAGAATAGAGAGGAATAGAAAGAGAAATATAGAGGAGAGAGAGAGAGAGAGAGAGAGAGAGAGAGAGAGAGAGAGAGAATATGAGCATGTGCTTGCCATAGAGCAGATGTAGAAAACCATCTTCAACTTGTTGATAGGTCTCTTCATTATTATTCTCCTGTACCCCGGGACTTCAGGTATTTCTCCTATCTCTACCTCACCTTTGCCATGGAGACCTGCAGGGATTAAAGATACTTATTGCTGTGTCTAACATCTATATGAGTTATCGGTAGCCTGACTCAGGGTGTCAGGCTTGTCTGATAAGCACTTTACCAATTTAAGACTCTTCCTAAGCCCTGAGGAGTATAATTATGAACTTCCTTGAGACATGTCATTTCGATGGCATCAAGATTGCAATAATTATTTAACTCACGAGATGTTGCAAAGTTCTAAATAACCTTTTCCTTTTTGCTGGTCTATATACTGACTCATGAAGATAATATAATTTGATTTCTATTTTAAGATTATTCAAGGCATTAGACAGGTATTATTATCTCTCACTCAAAGGAGATTCTTAATAGAAGGTATGATTTTTGTCTCTGCTGGTCTGATTAGTTCTCTCCAGAACATGGAAGCTCTTCAGAAATACCTTTATTTCTTTTAAACCTGCATCTCACCTGCTTTATTTATTTACCCTTGCATGGATTATTTTCTGGGATTTCTACATAAGCTGTTTTCTATGTTGGACTCACTCTTTTCTGCCATCTAAGCAACCAGCCTCAATCCCTGCTTCTCTGAAGATCTTTAAAATACTTGCTTTGCTTAATAAAAAATCTCTGATTTATCTTTATGCAGTGAAAATTCTTAATTGTCATCAGAAACCCAACACCTTTCTTTTATAACAGCAAACAACCTTCACTGACTGGTGGTCACTGTTTTTATATTCTTGTTGGTTATTAGGACAGCTTCCTTACCTGACATAGTAACAGAGATCAAAATGCACTTTTTTATTTTTTTTTTTCTTTTTCGGTTTTTCGAGACAGGGTTTCTCTGTGTAGCCTTGGCTGTCCTGGAACTCACTCTGTAGCTCCCATTAACAATGAGAATCATATTTTACATTTCTAAGAAAAAAAAAATTCAGCTCACATGAACTCTCGTCAATATGGGAGCTATGCAAATGCACAAGAAGACACAAACTGTATCGCCAAGATGTTGGATGTTCAGTAATAGGCTTGGGGGTTTATTCTATTTCTCTCCACATGAAGCACTTCTACTCCATAACACAATGACTGATGTTCATTTAAGGTGGAAAATTCCTGTGAACCTAGTCCTGTTTTCCCATTGACCTTCATTATTAAATTGAAAGCACATGTCTTCCTGGTGGTAAGAGTCTGCAGTAGTCTATTGCTTAGTGCAGTAGCTCAATGAGAAATTATATCCCTTTAAAGCAGTAAAGAGGAAAGTGAGAGAAAAAGGCATGACAGGAATGGTTAGCATCCTATAAAAAGTGCTGTAGTTAAAGAGAGGATAATGCTGGTTCTGAAGCACATTCAGGCTTTTAGCTCCAGTGCAGTAAAATGTGAGCCTCAATAGAAAGGGAAGCGGGACTTAGTTCTGAAGTCCTGAGTGTTCAAGCTAAATGATCGGTGTAGAGCAATTTGTTCAAGTTCTTTGAGTTGCCATGTTTCTAATGTGAGAGAAAAAACCAGCATGGATGCTCTCCCAGTTGGGCTGATAGGATTGAGTGAGGGGTATCTGGGGTATGAGGCACAACGAAAAGGCAGAAGTACCCATCCCAGTACACCAGCAAGAACTAACCCTTAGTACTTTACCCTTATTACCATCATCCAAAGACTGACAGGTGAAGTGCAATCCACTAACTATGTAGACAATATGATGTGTGAATTGGAAGCACTTCGGGAATAAAGCTCTAAATTGACATTTTGCTATTTGATTCCTATTGAATTAAAGACGAAGTAATCTCCCACTTTGATACTTTGTCTTTCTTGATGATTTCCATGTTGTCACAAATCCAGTTCAATCAGGAGCAATGTGTGAGATAGACACACATCCAAACATATTCTCCTTGTGATTCTGCATTGGCATCATTTAATCTTTTCGACATTGATTCACTCGACAAGTATTGAACTCCTATGTACATTCACTAAGTAGAATAAAATCTTGTATGCAGCAGCAATATTTCCCTGAAAGAGTGTTTCTTAAGAAGATCTACTTCTCAGCTAAAAATACCTCACTTTCTGTCTTATCTCAAGCACTATCTTTTAGCAGAAAATCGGAGGGAAAAATGATCTCTTTGAGATCAAAAGCCCTTGCTTCCTGTATTACAATCTGTCTCACTTACCAGGAGTGCATTGGCTCATCCTTTATAGACAGAAAGTGCCTTATCAATAATTCCACTGTATACTCTCACTTACAGATCTCAAACTATCTTGATTTTAGGACTATTCAGGGCTCTACCTAGTGCAAGACATGAGAAAGGAGCAAGGTTGATAGTGATGCAATGCTTTGAATCATGGACCTAACTTTCAGTTTCATTTAACACTGTGCTGGGAGGCACCAATACCTGTTATATAGAGTAGAGGTTCCCAGTTTTTAATGCTGAGCTCTTGAGTTAATTGTTATTGAACTTTATTGTAAAGAATACATAATCAGAGCTCTTGTCACACTGATCTGTTACGTGTAACTGCCACTTAGGGATTTTGGGTAAAATAGGTGAGCTTTTTAAAATGCATAAGATTGGTCTTATAACCTTATGTTAAAATAATAACAATAATAAAAGAATGTGAATTTATATTGTCATCTAAGGAGTATAGTTTATTTAACCATTAACATCAGGCTTGGCCTTATAATTGCAAGGGGATAATTTTACAGACCATATTTTATTTGCATCAAAACATTAACAGCAACAATAAGAGAAAACATGACTTTTTCAGTTAGAATATCTTCTTTAACAGAGTTAAATGCCTGTTTACAACTACTTTTGGGCTGCTATTTCTTTGTATCAACGCTATAAAATACCTGTGCCACTCAGAGTGGAACTCTCCCACTAGTTTGGATACATAGTGAAAAATATTTGATCAATAATAACTGCATATCCTATTGAAGAGACATTTACTGTGTACTCAGTTTTGTCTGTGATTTAAAATCCTTCTGTATGTTTTTCACATTTATTGTAGGAAAGGCCTGTGGTAAAATCAGAAGAGTTAGGAGAGCAATAGATCTGGAATGCTCAGCAGCACATTCTCACAGACAAAACTGAGAGTATATACATATGTTTGTTCTTTGTTTGAGATAGCATTTCACTACTGAATCCAGGCTAATCTGAACTCAAAAAACTCTTGCCCTATAGTGGTGGTCATTTTTCCTCACAGAATTGTTTATTCCTAGGGAGGAAGCAATGTCAGCAAAGAAGTATTTGCTTTAATTTTAGTACACGACTTAATGATTAAGATAGTATAGTAAGTCCATTTTGGCAAGGAAGGAATGATAGAATTCATGACAGTAGGAACATATTTCTGAAACTCCTCACATCTAGGCAGATCAGAAAGCAGAGAGTAGGGGGAATGTTGGTTTTCAACAAGCTTTCTCCAGTTCCTCTTTGTCAGTCTAGAAGTACAGCTATGTGATAAACTTGCTCACATTATGAGTGATTCTTCTTTTCTTAGGTAAGGCTCTCTGGAAACACCCTCACTGGTAGTCATGACTTGGATCTTCTAGGTGGTCCTAAATTCAGTAGTTATTTTGCTTGTGAAGATCAGCAATTACAATGGTCCTCCCAAGTGTCAGAATCACTCATGAGGTCATTCTTTAACACCATCACTACTACTGTCTATTAAAGGAGGTTCCCTCTTCCCATAGCTATTCTATTCCACTACTGAGAATTGTGAAAGTGATAAGCAGTACGTAGAGAACTTGTCTGTGATTTTGAATTTTGCTCTTATTTTTTAGGCTTCAGTGTGCAGTGATGTTCTCTGCAGAAAATGGACATCAGAATTGCATTGCTTCACAGTGTAATCATGTGCTCATGAGATTCATTAATTAATATACTGCCCAGTGTTCTGTTCTGTTTACCTGAGACGTTCAGCAAGGTTATATCTTAGAATGCATTTTCAACCTATAATATTTTCAGATTACAATGTGCTTTTGAATGCACAATTATTGAATCTGCTAGAATAGAAGATCAAAGATATCCCTCTCTTTTTTTTGTAGTTATTTTGGCAGTGTCAATTGCAATCAAACTTGGTGTTAATTCTATTGCAGTATTATCTGGTGCATTCCAGTTTGTAAATATTAATTATTTATTTGATTGATTAATTTTAGTATGATTTTTTTGGGGGGATCATATTATCAATGATGGGTTATTAATGACCAAATAACCAGTGTAGATCGATGGACTGGGAAAGATGGTTCAAGATTGTTAAGTACTTGTCTACTTTGATGTATGAACATGAATTCCATCAGATAAATATGTTCTGAGGGTATCTGCTTACTATTTTGGAGGGAAGTCACAAAGCTCTTTGAGTTGACCAGTAACAACTATCTGAGAAACTGAAATGTATTTTTAATAGTTTAACATTTTGCTTATACCATAATCACAATATTCCAAAGTTCTGAGTAAAACCAATTTTTTTCCTTCAAAAATTAGTTGAAATATACATTCTTGCAGATGAGGAGGCATAGTAGTCAATTGTATACCAATTTTAAACTCCTAGCCTGGAATACATTTCTAAACTCATAATCCTGAAAATGGCCCTGGGTAGACTCAGTAAGGTATGCAAAAAAAGAAAAAAAAATGCCAGAAGCATGGGAAAAAAGATATGCAGAAAAGAAGCAAAAGTTTGAAATACCCAAGAGTCACTTCACAGCAACCACAGGCTGAGTTTGAGGTCCCAGATGGAGGACTTGGAGAAGGGACTGAAGGATATGAAGGAGTTTGCAGCCCAAGGGAGGGAGCAACAGTGGCAACTGGCCTGACCCCTCGATATTCCCGGAGACTGGATCACCAACCAAAGAATACACATGGAGGGACCCGTGGTGCTGGCCACATATGTGGCAGAGGAGGGTCTTGTTAGACATCAGGGGGAGCAGAGGCTGTTGGGCCTGGGGGTGTTAGATCCCCCAGTATAGGAGAATGCCAAGGAGGGAACACGAGAGTAGGTGGGTGGGTGGGGGAATACCCCCATAGTGGCAGGGGGAGGGAGGAGGGAATACAGAGGTTCCAAAGGGGAGATCTGGAAAGGGGAGAACATTTGAAATGTAAATAAAGTATGAAACAAAGAAGCTGTTCTGGCAGGCTTAGGAGGGAAATTGAGAGTGGGGTGACAGAATGATCTGAATATATATGGCTATATGAACAACATGTGTTAATACAAAACAATCGCATGGCATGAGAACCATTCCCATTCTTGATGCATGAAGTCTGAAAAGCAGGATACTGTAATACTTAGAGGAGATTTATGCTATGCTTTCCTTCAGATTTGTAATATCAGAAACTTGAATTCTCCTCTATCTTTGTTCTCTATTGAGTTCTGTGTTCTGAGAGGTTAGAACTGAGTATAGAATGAGAGGCTGGAGTCAGGGACCTGCACGACTTATCATCCTTATAATAACACTGTAACTCCTCAAGCGAATGAAAACATCTTCCTCTCTGTGTTTTCAGTTTCTGAGTGGAAAGAAGTAGAACCTACTGGAGATGCCACAGTTATGAAAATATGGACTTAAGGAATGTTCTGCACACTCTTCAAATATGCAATGCATTTTAAAATCAAACTGTGTTCATGAAAGGAACAATTTGATGCATGACGTACAAAACTCTGATTTTTTTCTCATTTCCTCATAATCATTATAATACTAATCAAATCATACCCAACTAATGCTTAATGCACTGGAGCTTAGAAAAATAAATAATGGATTGAAGTCATTTGGGTAGTATTAATGATACTGTTCTTATGAATCTAAATTATTGGCCATAGAAAAATAGAGAGCTAATTTTATATGTTACCAAGAATATATTTAGTAAATTAGTGCTTCAGGCATTTCAAAATGATCTACTGAGTGTAAACTGGAGAGTTGAGGACTTCATTTAATCTGTTTTAGTGAGCACACAGTTCATTTCTTTATCTTAACCAAATCATTTCTCTTGTCTTCAATAAATTCTGTGTCTATATGTGAGCCAAGACAATAGGCTATTGTCATTTAATTCAGTATGTGTTTTAAAGAGGTGGAGATATAAAACCTGAAGATAGCTGTATAGATTGTGTCTTGTTGATAAATTACTTCGGGGGAATTGCATTTCAAACCAATCCTGCATTCTCTAAATTGTATCTCATCTTTATAATAAGGGAAATACAAATATATTGAGAAATGTTTTCTGGAAGAATCCTACTATGTATTGAACACTTATTATATACCAAAGACCACCAGTTTTCTATTTTATCAAAGGTGGGGGAAGGAGAAGCTTGAGCAAACATAGATTTTTTTGAACCTCTTCAAGTCCTGGCATGCCTACTTCAAAACTTCATCCTTTTCATTTTCCACAAATCACTTTTCCAAGAATTCAGTTGCATAGAGCTTTTTTCAAAAAGCCATGCTTTCTTTATAATTCTCCAAGGATTCTTGAAGGATAAACAATTTTCAATTCAAACAGTTTTTTTGTATATACGTATACATAATTTTCACTTAACAGAAATAGAAACCCAATTCACAGTGCTCTTTATAAGTTCTGTGCAATTTTGAGAGATAATTTAGATCTTAAGAGGCAAATTCAGCCACCGTGGAGAATCCTGTGACTGTTTTCTCCAATACTGTATGTATTTGGACATGAGTCTGATTCATGTTTTCTATGTGCTGGTGTGTGTATACACTCACGAATACTGGTGACATACTCAGCTTTATAGAAGCTTTGAAACAGGAAATTCTGCTCAAATTTGTGATGTTCCTTTGACAGGCAGCTTTCTGGAATGTGTTCCTGTTCATTCTACCTGCTACCTATTCAGATGATTGGAAATCACAAAGCATCTTTTCAGCCATATTTCTTTTCAGACTTTAGAGCCATTCATTCTACACCTCTCCAAAGGATTCAGGAGAAAAATGGAGGGAATAATGAAACAAAATACATTTTTTAAAAAGCATGTCTGAAAAATCTGAGAGAATGCCTGGTTCTGTGTACATAGCTTCCTCCAGCACCTTTCAGCAACATATTTCTCTTGATTCACTCCAGCTGGTGGTTTCTAATTTCTCCTCAGTGTCTTGGAATAGCTGTTTTCCTTGAAGCTAATCTCTCAGGCTTTGCAGATGCCTCTCTGGATTTGGACTTCCTAAAGAAGGTGTTTGTCCTCCTCAACTACGTGTTTTTTGCTGGTCTTCCACAAATGTGGATTTTCAGCTAACCTTTGAGTCAGGAAGCTCCCTCAGATCCATGTGGCCCATGCATTTAGGTAACCTTTGGGGTGAGAATGATGACCTATTGGGGTGGATAAAATAGAATCCCTTTCTTTTATCATGCATGTGGGCACTAAATGAAATTGGCTTTTTGGCAGGATTCAGAACATGCGGACTGTGCATCTACACACGTTGTCTTTGAGCAGTGATAGCAATTTACTACTTTAGAGCATGTGATATTGCAACGAAACACTTAGATGCCAATTCAGTCCACACAGATAGTGCTCTTTCTTAACTGTTCCTACTAAGGTAGTCTTCAGGTAGGTAAGTCTTCAGAAGGATACTGTCTGAGGAGTAATCTCATCTTATTTTCAAGTACTATTTAAACAACTCCCAGAAATTCTGGATAGTAAAGTTTGTTTTTTTAATAAAACCTTAACTCAAACTTGATAGTGCAGAACTCAAAAGTTAAACATTCTTCCAGCTTCAAACTCCCAGCTGAAAGCTAATCTGACTAGAAGTGGTGGATGTTTCTGAACTCTATTCTGTATTACCTGTGGTTATAGGATCTTAATTGATTTTGAGTTTTAGATTTAGAGCCTGTATATGTATTTATCCTATGTAATTTAAAGGAGTTTAATGTCATGTCTTAACACTGTAATATATCTGGGATGAGACACCAGGACTAAGGCAAGCAAGTCTTAAAAAGGAAAACATTTAATTGGTGATCCATTTATTGTTTTAGAAGGCTATTCCATGATCATCATGGTGAGAACCAGATAGGCATTGGACTGGAGCAATAGCTGAGAACTTTACATTCTGACTGCCAAGTAGCAGGCAAAAAGTGAGAGACACTGGACCTGATGTGGGCTTTTGAAACATCAAATATCACCCTCAGTGACATACATCCTCCCTGCACCTCCTCCCTCCAGGTCACACCTCTTAATTCTTCCCCTAAAAGTTACACTTATAAAGTGGAACATACAAAGTAGCATACATATAAAGTGACACAGAACACTAAGTTAATAACAGACCACTCCAAGCAGTGGTCCTCTGAGATTATAATGCAGTTTATAATTTTTCTATTGCCTAATGACCTTGTATTCATTCTGATATAATAGGTTAACGTGTTGCTTACATGTCTGTAGTTAAGTTGGAGAAAAACAAACTGTCCCATTGATGTCATAGTGAGGTGTAGTTTGTAGACTTAATTAAAGCATGTAATGCTTGGTGTCAACATTGATGATGGTGTTACTTTAGGAGTCTTTTTACCATGCCTTAGGAATGTACTATTTTTTTTTTTGATACTTTATTTACATTTCAAATGTTTCTCCCTTTCCAGATCTCCCCTTTGGAAACTCCCTATTCCCTCCCCCTCCCCTGCCTTTATGGGGGGTGTTCCTCTACCCACCCACCCACTCACTCTTGTCTTCCCCCCTTGACATTCTCCTATATTGGGGCATCTAACACCCTCTGGCCCAAGGGCCTCTCCTCCCCCTGATGGCTAACAAGACCCTCCACTGCCATATATGTGACCAGCACAATGGGTCCCTCCATGTGTATTCTTTGGTTGGTGATCCAGTCTCTGGGAGCATTGAGGGGTCAGGCCAGTTGCCACTGTTTGCTCCCTCTCCGGGGCTGCAACCTCCCTCAGCTCCTTCAGTTCCTTCTCCAAGTCCTCCATCTGGGACCTCACACTCAGCCCTGTGATTGCTGTGAAGTGACTCTTGGGTATTCCGAACTTTTGGCTAAGAACCACTTATCAGTGAGTACATACCATGTTCATTCTTTTGTGACTCTGTTACCTTGCTCAGGATGATATTTTCAAGTTCCATCCATTTGCCTAAGAATTTTATGAAGTCATTGTTTTTAATAGCTGAGTAGTATTCCATTGTGTAAATATACCACATTTTCTGTATCCATTTCTCTGTTGAGGGACATCTGGGTTTTTTCTAGTTTCTGGCTATTATAAATATGGCTGCTATGAACATAGTGGAACATGTGTCCTTATTACATGTTGGAGAATCTTCTGGGTATATGCCCAGGAGTGGAATAGCTGGGTCCAAGGTAATATTATTCTGATATATTTCTTCATTTTTCTGAAGGTCTGCCAAACTGATTTCCAGAGTGGTTGTATCAGCTTGCATTCCCACCAACAATGGAGGAGTGTTCCTCTTTCTCCACATTCTTGCAAGATCTGCTGTCATCTGAGTTTTGATCTTAGCCATTCTGACCCGTGTGAGGTAGAATCTCAAGGTTGTTTTGATTTGCATTTCCCTTATGAGTAAGGATGTTGAACATTTCTTTAGGTGCTTCTCGGCCATTTGAGTTTCCTCAGTTGAGAATTCTGTTTAGCTCTGTTCCCCATTTTTTGAAGGGGTTGTTTGGATCTCTGGAGTCTAGCTTCTTGAGTTCTTTGTATATATTGGATATTAGCCCTCTATCGAATGTAGGATTAGTAAAGATCTTTTCCCAATCTCTAGGTTATGGTTTTGTCCTCTTTACAGTACTATTTTTACTCTTTTTTGTAGTACAGTTTTCTGTAAGCACAGCAGAAAGCAGCATGCCATGTTTCACAGGTCTAACGCTAGTACATCTTGTGTTTTCTGTGTTTCATGGTTGTAAGAAGAGTTAATTTCAAATCCTGACTTCTGCACATGACATGGTTGTTGCATGTATTAATTCATAGCATCTAGGGTTATGTGCACAAGACATGCACAAGATTGAGCCAGTAAAAATTCCATCAGGAGTCTGAGAGGGACTCCACCATTATCAAATGCACTATGGGCTGAGGAAGGTAGGAACATTGTCCTTTGGGGACATAGCTATTGATAGGTTATTCATGATTCAGTAGATGGTACCACATCCATGTGCATATGGTCAACAATACATGTATTTAGGAGCTTATTAATCATAAATATAATAAAAAGAAGACATGATATTGGGAAGAAAATAGGATGGGGATGCTTGGATTATTGAATAAATCTAGGTAGTGATGTACAAATATGACCAGTATGTGTTATGTAAATATATAGAATGTCCAAAGAGGAAAAAATGTTATGTTTTTAAAAAGCCCATTTCAAATGAGTGATATACCTAGGCTTATATAAATATACTTTACCATGTTTCCATGACAAACCCAACAGGATAAGTTTTCCTCAGGTATTATCATTTTTATGTGATCTCAGTGGAAAATGACTGTGAAAAACATAAATATTATCTTTATATTTGTATGACTATAAATAAGTATATTTATTTTCCCTTTAATTTCAATATATGCATTTTGCAGATATCCTTAAGTTGAAAATCCCCCTCCCTTTTCTCTCTTGCAAATGAGCAACCACAACTATTCCTGGCACATTGCTCCAATTTCTTTTTTAGGTATTGATATCACATCTTTTAAAATATAATGATTTCATGCATTTAACTTATTTCATACTTAAACCAAGTTAATTATTTAGCTGCCAATACTATTTCTGTTTTAATAGAAAAATAAATGAAGGTGCTAATAATTTAGATGAAGTGAGAAGGTTAAAATAAGACAATATTATTAGCTGTACACTCTACATCTGCCTGAGATGCTGCCTTCCCCAAGTGTTTAGAAAGAGTCAGCCCGAGAATCATTTGAGAAAATTATTTTGCTGTTAAACGTATCTTAAATTCTGATTTTTAAGAATAACAGATTCTCCGAAAATCAGAATTCAAACATTGTACCTGGGCAACTCTCTGTTCCATTAACTCATTTCCTGTCCTGCCTTGCATCTCAGAACTCCTTGCACGAGTAATTGGGTACTCAGTCTAGAAGCTTGGGCAGCACATGTTTCATACCTAGTATTGAATTATTTCATCCTCATAGTGCATGCTTGAGACAATGAACAGTGTTCTTCAATCCTCAATTGTTCTCATTTGTGGAAGCAAAGCTTACTGACCTGCTGTGACATCACTCATGGGTAGTGAAGCTGGAAAGCAAACCCTGGAAAGTTCTGCCTGGTCTCAGAGCACTGTTCCTACTTTACATGCAGGTCCTCAAGATTCCTGTCATCGGTTTTTATCTATATCTATATCTATATCTATATCTATATCTATATCTATATCT
>JADRCH010000184.1:4282785-4296124 GCA_019843965.1 Rhynchomys soricoides
TATCTATATCTATATCTATATCTATATCTATATCTATATCTATATCTATCTATCTATATATATTTCTTGTATAGGTTTTCATGAATTCATTTGCTTTTCTGATGAACACAGTCCTCATTTATTGATCACCCAGGATCCCCTAATTTTTTTTTGTATTATATTCAGAATCCGATATATGAAGCCTTGTCTACCAGTCATCCTGTGGACCTCACAGAATACTTTCTCATAGCATAAGTCCACTCATTGCTATACTATATAATTCACACTCTACAGATTGTTCTCGCATCCTAATAGATTTAGGAGATGTTACAAAAAAAAAGTCTTTTTCCCAGTTATATATTTTGGAAGCAAACAGAATGCACAGAACATAGAGCATACATACATTCAACGGGACTTTCGATGAATGTCTCATATGTCTGAAAGTAAAAGCAGTTCTGTAGATGTAGTTAGTTTTCCAGTATTCATGTGTGCATCTTGGGTTTAACTCAAGAGTAGATTGATCACTTGATCAAATCTCTGCATTGTTTTGACAGGAAATTGATCTGCAAACATTTATTCAGAATCTCAAACTAATCCAAAGGACAGGGAAATGGTGAATTGAACTTTGTCTTCCACAACTATTTAGGAAATAAAGTCATAAAAATTCCTTTTGTTACCACTGTTTGTTCATGGATACAGCAATCAAGTTACTTAGCAGGACACCCTGCTGGATATCAGGGAGTAGAATTTACCAACCATAGAAGGAGAATGAAAGTAATGCACATCACTCTATTGGACAAGTGAAATTTGATCCAGGAACTAAGCAATTCATCACATTTACAAAGCAGTGTGCTATGACTTGAATAATAGGGGATGAAGTTAGACTAGAGCTGGGGTCAGGTGTCTCTGGGATTCTTGGGTTAAGAGATGAGCTTAGGCCATTTTCCAGCTGTGGTGGGAACGTACTCAAAGGTTTTCACCTGGTTCTATTATAAATATTTCATTAATACTTTAGAATTACTTTGAGGACAGATCCGGGTGATAGGCACAGAAGTGTCAGAGACTAATATTTATGTGATGACTTAGGGGGTTCAGAAAAGAGAAGATACTTTGTTAGTCTGAGAACTAGCAATCAAGAGAGGTGAGAAAATCTCAGAGTTCAGGGATCCATTGAAAGAACAGGGCAACTCTCTTTACTTGGTACTTTGAGAGTTAAGGGTCATTAGAATTTCCAAATCTTGTCTTTTGGTATGATATTATTTACCACTTATATAGGTAAAGGGATAAAAGTCTATATTTATGGAAAGATAAAAAGTCATGATGGGGATGGCAACCCCATAGAAAGACCAGCAGTCTCAAATAACCAGGGTCCAAGATCTCTTAGACACTGATCCTATCAACCAGGCAGCATACACAAGCTGGTCCAAGGCCTCCTACACATATATAGAGGGGGACTGTTCTGGCCTCGTGGGAGAAGATCTGCTTAACCCTTTAGAGACTTGAGGCTCCAGGTAGTAAGGGCAGGCCTGGATGGGGGAACATCCTCTTGGAGACAGGGGGGAATAGGATAAGGAACTGTGGGATGGGAGACCTGAAGAGGAACAATGGCTGAACTATAAAAAAAGTCAGAGCTCTGCTTTTAACACATTAACGATGTATTATTTTTCCTTTACATATTTATGTGAGAATATCAAGAGCAATGCTGTAAATATGAAGTCGGAGTTTTAGAGAAAAATCATGTATTCAAAGCATACATTTGAATTACAGAGACTAAGATATGATAGATGCTGTAGTGAAGGTTTCTGTTGCTTTGATGGAACAGCATGTCCAAAGACAACTTAGGGAGGAAAGGGTTTATATGAATTATGTTTCCATAGCACAGTCTATCATCCAAGGAAGTCGGAATAGGAACTCAAGCAAGGCAGGAACCAGGGGACTGGAAATGAATCAAGGTCCTAGAGATATACTGCTCACTGACTTGTACCCCATGGCATGGTTTGTACCTACCGCAGGGCCACCTGCCTTGGGTTGATGCCACCTGCACAGGATGGGCCTTTGTGCATCAATCACTAATTTAAATACGATCTCCAGACTTCACTCCAGGCCAGTTTTCCAGAAGAATTTCTCAACTGAAAGACTCTAATGACTCTAGCTTTTGACATAAATCTAGATGGTCCAATAAACTAAGATGTCTGAAAGTAGTGGCTCTCAACCAGCGGATCTCAACCTTTCTAATGTGGTGAAACTTTAATACAATTTGTGATGTTGTGCTGACCTCTATCCATAAAAAATAATTTTTGCTGCTATTTTATAGCTGTAATTGTGCAACTGTTAAGGAATTGTAATGTAAATATCCATGTTTTCTGATGCTCTTAGGCTATTCCTGTGAAAGGACCATTCAACAACCAAAAGGGTCACAACCCAAAGTTTGAAAGCGCCTGTCTGAAAGGCCCAGTGAAAGCAGAAAAGTTGAAGAAAGCATTGGGCAGGGCTTGAATACTTTGACTTTGTCAAATTAATAAGTATAGCAGACAATGAGCATAAAACATAGAAGCTAATGAAGAAACAAATACTCTTCTTTGTTTCCCACTTGAAATTTTAATGATTTGTATCACTTTGGGTCATAGAATGAGCAATTTCAAGATACTCTGAAAACCATCTTAACTTCCCTGAATAAAGACAAAGAGCTATCAGCCAATTTCTAGGTCACCTCTCTGGAAATTTCACTGCATAACTGAGATCATCGTTTCAGTCTTTACAGGAATAAAATGAAGACCAAAGATGGATTCAGTTTGCTTGTGTAGTTTTTCTTGTGAGTTATGTATGATATGGCTTTCCAAAAATAGTTTTGTATCATTAAATTACTGTATATTCTTGTAGCAATTTTTAAACACATTAATTAGTGTTTTTTTAATGCAATAAGATTCCTACATTTACAGCAGATTCTCATATCTTCTGTCTTTTCATACCATCTTGATATGACTGTTAATATGTGCTTATTGTCATTATGCTTGTATTTCTTTTGTTATCAGGGTCTCAGGCTCCTTAAATTTGGGTTTATAATTTTGGAAGAAAGACAAAGACAGTGAAGAATCCACACAGAGTCCTTTTTTCTTTCCTCTAAGAAGTTGGTTTAGAGTTTGGTGTCATTACATTAGGCCCAAAGACACTTTAGGGATTCCAAGTTCTATAAACTACTTCCACTTGGTTGTACAAGGCCAGTTCTACCAGCAACGTTGTAAACTCTGACCTTACTTAAGAATGAACACACATATTCAGAAGCCAATTTGGGCCAGGAGTAAGATCTTAATGTGAAAATCATATTATATGGGCAAAGGAATCCTAAAGGTTTAGTCCTGTGGTAACTCGTGTTTTGTATGCAGCATTTGATATGAGAATATATGTAAAATGAGATGTTAGGTAGATGTATTGTTTTTAGTAATTTCATTGTTTGCCAAAATCTAAAAGCTGTAATCTAAAGACTAATACTTGTTTTCTCTGACATGTTTTATTAGATAAGCTTTGAAATTTTGAATTCTAGTCCCATCACATTAAGTCTGTGGGCTCTGGAACATGTTTCTTAAACTCTGGGCACCTATACTTCTCATCAGTGCAATGTGACAAGTAATGTTATTTGTCTGGAATTGGAAGATATTCAGTTAGTGACAGCTATTCACAAGACTGTTTGCATCTTTCTACAAATTGCTAAGCCTTTAGCCTTTTCTGTAACTTAATATGTAGCAAGAGAGGCAGATCTATTTGCATAGCCGTCATTTTTACATTCTAGTAGGGCTTGGTATTTAGCTTTTGGTATCATAGTCAATTACAAATGATTTATTAGCTACTAAGAAGGTGCAATATAAATAATAAACTTGAAGGTTATAGATAAATTATGTTTTTAATTGGAATGCTAATAAATTAAAATGTCATGTTATGAAATAAGTAGCTGGATTCTCCAAACATCAGAGTAAATAGCTCTTGATGAAATTCTCCCCATGATGGCATCAATAAACTTTAGCAGCAGAACAAAACCCTCAGAGGGGGAAAAAACAACATTTTCCCATCTTTAGACCTAATTTATTTTCAATTAAATATTATGTGTTCTGCTATAACTTTTCATAAGTCTGGACAATCTACACAGATTTTCAATTAGATTACAATAATTTTTTCTCTCCCATTTCCTTTCTTTCTTTCTTTCTTTCTTTCTTTCTTTCTTTCTTTCTTTCTTTTTGTATTCTAATCAACATAAGGAATCTATGTTTTTTCACATACTCTCAGCCCCCCACAAAATTATATTAATTCTAAATAGAAATTTGTTTAAGAGTGGGGAGAACACTAAGATTGTAAAATCCTTGCTGCCCAAGCACAATCACCCAAGGTTGAATCCCTAGAGCCCAACTCTAAACCAGGAACAGCAACAGGCATCTAATATTAGCACTGGGTGGTCTCAGGAAGGTACAGATGGATCCCTGGCATTCACTGACCAGTAAGTCTAACTTAATTGGTGAGTTCTAAGTGAAAGATTCTGGTCCAAAAAATAAAATGGCAAGTGATGGAAGAATACATGCGATGTTGATGTCTGACCTCCACTGTCATATGCATCCAACATATACACACACACATGCACATACACACACACACACGTGTGAGTACACACACATACACACACAGACATATACACAGACACACACACAGAGACACACACAAACACACATTCACACACACACACACACTTAGTCTTATAGTCATACAAAGATTTTTACTTTGTTGATGGAATGAAGCACATTTTGAGAACTTCATCTTTCTAGAATGGGTCTTGGTATTTATATTAGATTCTACAAGATGTATAATGGACTCAGTTTGATAGGCAGAATCATGTTTAGGAGCTGAGAGAACTGGACACCAAGGAGAAAGCAGGTAAGCATTAATCTGACAGGGGTCCTTTGTTGCAATCTTTATCTTCCAGGCTGACTTTTTCTTAAGGGCATTTTGGTATAGTAAAACTAAATGTAATTATATTAATGTTTATTTGATGGAAACTGAATTGTGAGCATGATGTTAGGCGTTCATGAACAGTATCTAATTTATTATTCACAGAAAGCCCCTGGAAATACGAACTTACACCATCCCGATTTGAGATGAGTGGGTTAAGCAAGAGACCTGACTATTGTAAAAGTTTACATAGCAAATAAACCAGGAAGCTAGATCCTTACAGCGTATCAATTTGTGCTGACATTCTCTCTAGTTCTCTCCATTTCTACTATGTTTTTTTTGTTTTACTTTGTATTGTGTGGAGGGGAAGGCAGATGATGTATGTGTGGTATATGTGTGTGGTACATGTGCATGGATGTGTTCTGGGCTTTAAGTATGAGAGAAAAGATCTGTGTTCTGACTTGTAACTTTTAAAAATTTACCCTATTCTTTCATGGAAAGGTAGTTAAGCAAGGCTGGTTAGTATAGAGAACAAAAAACCCTAGTGATCTGCCTGTGTATCACTCAGAGAGCTGAGGTTATAGGTGCAGATGATCATGCCTACCAAGATGGAAACTTAGATCCTTATGCTAATCCAGCAAGTGATCTTACCCACTGAGTCATATTCCCCAGTCCCTAATACTTTGCAGATTGATGACTCCTCACATCTATGATTTAAATGTCTACATATATTAGTAAGATTCTCAATCTCACAGGAAAAAAAGAAAATCTCCATTCGGGCAGAAGATTGATACGTAACTATGAGAGATGAATAGTTCCCTTTTCAGAATGAATTGTTTTAGTTGTGAAACTACAAGTAAGATCACATGCACTATAAAATAGGTGACGTTTAAGATGGCTGAGTAATTAATTCACTTCTCATTAGCACGTCCATAGTCATTGATATGTCACTTACGCCTGTTTCAGTAGGTATGTAGAACAGAGATAGTCAATAAAATGGTTTTATACAGGATATGGGGAATTAAAAAACAACGTTACATTATCTTGATGACTCAACACGAGATGCTGCAGTTCTCTGGGGGCATCAATGAGATACTAGATTGTACCATTTGTCTCTTTTAAAGTAATTAGGTTCCATTAAATTTAATAATATTTAGTACTTTAAGGGTATCATCTTCTTTCAAATGGAAACATTAACTGCTGTAATTAATCTTCCCAGCACTTCTCCAGGCTAAAAATATAAATAGAAATAGAGAAAGCAATTAGGAACAGGTGTGCCCTGGATAAAACCATGAAGCACAATTGGATGTTTAGCCTCTGACTATGGATTCCTGGGTTTGCCTTCTGCCTGTAGAAGGTTTCTCTTTTAGGGAGGTGAACAGATCAATTCACAGACATTAATGCTCATAATGAAGTCTGATTAGTTTGGAGAATATATCCAGATCTCTTTACAGATATTCTTGATGAAGGTTTACAATTAGCTAAGGTTAGAAAATAAATGACTTCTTTGAAAATTAACACCTTGGTTTTTACTGTGCATATATGCCTGTGATAGGTAAGAACAGATTTAGAGATGGATATAACCATATACATATATGCTCATATGTAACAACAATTATTGAAAGAAGAGGTCATGCATTTGAAAGAGAAAATGGGCACATATTGGATAGTTTGGATAGAGGAAAGGGAAACTTGGAAAAATGTAATTATATAATAATCTTAAAAAAATTAAAAAGTGGTGGAAGATAAAGGAGCAGATAGGAAATAATAAGAGATTATTTGGTCTCCAATTTTCCATTTCTGACACACCCTAATTGGATTGCACCTCTCTCTCGCTCTCCCTCTATCCTCCATCTCTCTCTTTCTGTCTCTCTCTTCCTGCCCCTGACTTTTTTCTCTGTGTGTAAATATTATCTATAGTAATTTCATTTACAAAATCACTCAATGAAAGATAATGTGAATTTACTATCCCTACCCATTGTCCTTTAGTAGCTCCCCTACTGTAGCAAGAGGTATGCTTTTGCCAAATAGCATTCTTTTGCCTATTCATCACCAACTCCTTGATTCCTAGAGCTCTGTAGACATATTTTAAAAGTTTATATGGATACACATATTAATTACAAATTCAGATTTCAGAGTCTAGAAATCTGAATTTGGCTAAATCTGCACAAACACCATCACACAGAAGAACATCAAAACTGCACTGCCATTTTTATCCTAAGCACACATTAAAATCTCCTGTGAGTTCAGCAATATGAGACTTCTGGAGTCTCTTTGCAGCCCAGTGGTTCACGACTTAGCGAAGCCTTGGTATTTTTTTCTGTTGTTTGTTTGTATTTGTTTGTTTGTTATCATTAATAAATTATCTTATTTATTTACCTTCCAAAAGTTTCCCCCTTCCCGGTCCCACTTCCACGAGTTCTTTACCCCCTTCCCTTCCCTCCACCTCTGAAAGGTTACTCCCTCACCTGCCCAAACACCCCCACCTGACCCCCACCAGCATCTGTCTTCTCTGGGGCATCAAGTTTCCATAGAATTAGACACATCTTCTCAAATTGAGGCCATATAAGTCAGTCTTCTGCTACACATGTGCCTGGGGCCCTTAACCAGCCCAGGTATGCTCCTTGGTTTTTTGGCTTAGTCTCTGGGAATTCTGAGAGGTCTGATATGTTTGATGCTGTTACTCTTCCTATGGGGATGCAATCCACTTCAGGTCCTTCAGTCCTTCCTCTAACTCTTCCATATTGGTTCCTGACCTCAATCCAATGGTTGACCGAAAGTATCTGCCTTTGTCTCAATCAGTTGCTGGTAGAGCCTCTCAGAGAACAGCCATGCCAAGCTCCTGTCTGCATGCAAAATATGGCCTCAGTAATAGTGTCAGGATTTTGTATGCATGCATGGGGTGGATCCCAAGTTGGGCTGGTCAATGGTTGGCCTTTCTTTCAGTCTCCACTCCATTTTTGTCCCTGCATTTTCTTTAGACCAGAACAATGCTAGGTTAAAAAGTTTGAAGGTGGGTGGGGGGCTCCATCCCTCAACTGGGGTGGGGGCATGTCTATCTACTGGAGGTGGTTTCTTCAGGTTCCATCTCCCCACTGTTGGACATTTTGGTTAATCTCATACCCATTGAGTCCTGTCTCTCACATTCCAGGTCTCTGGGATTTTTTAAATGTTCCCTCTTCCTCCTAACCTCCACTGCTGCATATTTAATTTCATTATACTGGCCCACTGGGCATCCTTCCTGTCTCTCCCCATACTTGATCCTGCCCCTCCTTTTCTCCCCCCTCCACTCTTGCACCCAATTTCCTTTCTCCCTGTGCCTCCCATGATTATTTTGTGGGTTTCAGGTAGCCACACATGGGCCTTCTTTGTTGTTAAACTTCCTATGGTCTGTGAATTGTATCCACTTATCAATGAATACATACTAGGCATGCTCTTTTGGGTCTAGGTTACCTCTCTCAGGATGCTATTTTCTAGTTCCATCCGTTTGCCTGCAAAATTCATGATGACCTCATTTTTAATAGCTAGGTAGCATTCCATTGTGCAAATGAACTACATTTGCTGTATCCATTCTTCAGTTGAGGGACAATTGGGTTGTTTCCAGCTTTTGGCTATTATAAATAAGGCTGCTATGAACATAATGGAACCCATGTTCTTGTGGTATGGTGGAACATCTTTTGGATATAGTCTCAGGAGTGGTATAGCTAGGTCTTCAAATAAAGCTATTCCCAATTTTTTGAAGAATCACCAGATTGATTTCAGGAGTGGTTGTACCAGTTTGCAATCCCACCAACAATGGAGGAGTGCTGTTCTTTACATCCTCACCAGCATGTACTGTTGTTTGAGGGTTTTTTTTTTTTCCATTCTGATTGGTTTAAGGTGGAATATCAGGGCTATTTTGATTTGCATTTTCTGATTTTTAAAGATGTTGGTCATTTTTAAAGTGCTTCTCATCCATTAAAAATTCCTTTCTTGACAATTCTGTTTATCTTTGTACCCCATTTTAAAATTGGGTTATTTGGGTTTTTGGAGTCTAACTTCTTGAGTTCTTTGTATATTTTAGATATTAGCCCTCTATGAGATGTAGGGCTAGTGAAATTTTTGTTTCCAATCTGTAGGTTGTTGTTTTGTATTATTGACAGTGTCCTTTGCATTACAGAAGCTTTTCAGTTTCATGAGGTCCCATTTGTCAATTGTTGGATTTTGAGAATGAGCCACTGGTCTTCTGTTCAGGAAAATTTCCCTTGGTCCAATATGTTCGAGGCTATTTCCCACTTTCTCTTCTCTTAGATTCAGTATTTAGATTTTTGTGTAGAGGTCCTTGATCCACTTGGACTTGAACTTTGTACAAAGAAATAAATATGTATCAATTTGCATTCTTCTCCATGGAGACAACCAGTTAGGCCTTATTGACAATCTTAATTTACAAATTTCCCCAAAGAAAGGTCATTTCAACTTGTCACCAAATTCTAGACTCACTTCAATGTAAGATAACAGTACAATCAAAGGAAGCATTACTGAGCAGCTAAAAAGAACTTCTGAAGTAAAACTATCTTGAGGTTCTTAACGTGTTCCTAAATTATTGTTTAATTTACTGTTTATCTGGAGACATAGCTAAGGTGTAAAATAATCAGAAAAGTAAGACCCTAGGAAATACCAATCAGTTTTGTCTCTGAGGAATAAGATGTATTATCTATGTTTCCCTGCTTCCCCATTGACAGATACCACTTGTCAAGCAAGCAAAAGCCTTCTTCCAGTCTGGGCTTCTCTTCACAGAGTATTTGAGAAATAATGATCTACTCATGTTTGGTACAAGTGCTATCATCTACTACTTCATGTGACTTCCCCTGTGATCTATCCATATAAATCCTCCCATATTGGGCCATGGAAAGTCTAATGTATTTTCTGTGTTTTTAGCAAGCCAGTGATGTTTGTGCAGTACTATTCACTGGCCCTTGGTGTGAGAATTAAAAAGGGACAATAGTACAAGTCCTGCACTACAAGCCCTTCAGCAGTGTTAGCTTTCAATAAGTGTTGGGTGTTGTCATTGTTGCTGTTTTCAGAGATTTTCATGAATTCCCCGAAATTAATTCCTTTTCTCAGCAATATTTCTGAGTACATCTTTTAGTTTCTTAGTAGGATAAACTAAAGTAAGAGTTTATATAACTTGAATTTTTTACTATATTATGGCCATTATGTATTTTTAAACATGTTTTATCATATTCAATAGTAGGACTTCTAAGTATGGTAATTATTCCATTTTATAGATAAAGATGAATCCTTAGTATGTGACATAGCATGGTAATTAGTATGATGAGATTATCATCTTGGTAAGTCTGATTCAGAATCTTTATCTCACTTCCTGTCTTGCATATTTAAGATCTCACTCTCAAGCTTGTTGACTGTGAATCCATCCCAGACAGCTCATCCTTCAGAAAACCAGTGACCAACTTTCTACATTGTATATATGTATCCAGTAAATGTACCTATGGTGGTATAAAGCATTTGTTGCTTTTTTTCAAAACTTTTCTTGAATAGCTCATGGTTCACTGGAGGGACACACATATAGTTAATTTATTTACGTGTCCATAACACATAGTAAGTTGTCTGATGGAAACTGAAGACTGAAAAGATGCTAATAATTGAAAAAGGAGAAAAATGACTAGTGAATGTATGTGATATAACCCCCCCCCAAAATTAAAACTGTCCTGGAAATGAGAGGTTTCTTCTTTCCTATTTCACTAGAGAAGGAAAGATATGTAACCATGAGTTTCTGGTTGATGGTAAGACAGTAAAGGAAAGTGAACTGAGCTTTTGCATCCTAATATTGCATTTCTGAAGTCCTAGACATCTAGATATGTAATTGTAGCTATGTGGTACCACTATTCATCATTTTCAAAGACCTCCACTTAGAATTTGCTTACATAAACCTGATTTATATCTAAGTGGAAATATAATGGAACTATATTGGCTAATTTATTCCATATAAAATAATATGTTGGCTTTATTTTTTTTGTTATACATCATATGAAAACATCTTAAGGCTTCCTGATGCATTCCAAATACGATCAGTGTACCCTGCTTTTGCATTAATCAGGCTAGTTTAAAGTAAAGAGGCTGAAAATGCTTGACTTTTGACTCTCCCCAAGTTCTCTTGCAGAATATTGGAGCCTTCTAATCGAGAATGCAATCTAATGTCTAATGTATGTGAAATATATTCTCCTTTCTCATATAAAGTAGAATTTGCTGTATCTTTGTAAGAAACCCAAGGAATGATCAAAACTGATGTTAATGTTACAGAATTTTTCCACAGTATTTCCAGTAGGCAATCCTGTCTTCAGTTTCCATTCTGTTCAATTTGGGCTCTGCAACAAATCTAACTTTAGAGTCCTGTCTTACAGTTGGTATTATTGTACTAGCAGCCAAACTTCACAGTTTTACCCCTGAAAAGTTTTGGATGACAATTAGACCTATATTTGCTGGTGATTTTAGGGCCTATGACTGCCAGATAAATCTCTAAGGCCATCATGAATACCAGCAGAATAGTAAACATTTTGCTCAGTGCCAAAAATCTAGTGACTTTGGAGAAAATATCAGCGGTTGAACTATCTATTTGGACAGGGACAGAATCTTCTTAGACACTCATATTAGGCGAATGACTTCACTTTCCTTTGACTAAACTGCTGCTAAATATTGGATAGTTACATTTACTGTTCACTAATTTGATTTTGCATTTTCCAATTTGAAAGTTGTAATGAGATAACGAAATTATTTAAGGTAGAATAAATAGTGTATGTGTGAAATAAACTGAGGGCCACTTACAATTCCTACTTGAAATACTGCCATAAAATAGTTTGCTTCCACAATAATAACATGAAGCCTCTTTTACCCTCAGTTTACCTAAATAATATAGAACTCCTACTTGCTCAGAGAATATTGGAAGTGATTTGCAGTAAGTGAGGGTTTGCTTGAAGGAAAGTTTGAAGCATACATGTGGTTTGCTTAAAGTCCTAAGTGCCTTTTGCATTTCTCCTGTAAGCTTTCCAGTTCATGTCCTTCACTATGGGCAAAGAGTTCTGTGAATGGTCTCTCTCTGAGTTTCTTTTCAGAAACCACCCAATCTCCCTGGAAGAGATCAGGTAGAGCAATTTTATCAATTCAGATGTTACTTTGTTAGTTTGTGCAATTTACCAATACTAGGCAATCAATGTACACATAAGGCAGTCACATTCTCTGATTCACTAGGGGATCTGTTCTGATGGAAGAAATATGACCACAGAAATCACAGTTTTTCAAAGGATAATTCTCCTTATCCAGAGAAACAAGTCTGTAAGCCTTTAGATCATTCTAAAACAAAATATAAAAGCAAGTAGCCACAATATTAAGATATTAGCCACTAATATCTAAAAAAGAAACTACTGTTATATAATTTGCTAATATTATTTTGTTACTTTCATTGTTAGCATATATCAGATTGGGGTGTTCTGAGCTAAAGGAACACCCCATAGATTAGGAACATAGATTAGGAATTCTACTAAAAGTGAATGAGAACAATTATTCAAGTCTAAGTTTTGTAAACCCGTAGAAGGTTCACCAGTGTACTCCTAAGGTCAGGAATACCATTTTAAAAATGTTTGCCTAATAGGTGATTGAATTGAGTAACACATAAATTGTGATAGTAAAGTAGTGGCTTGCTTATAAACTTTGTCTATTATAATAGTTTAGTTATGTTTTAAACTTCTGGAATCAATTTAATATTATGTATGCTGTTTATATGGTTTATCCACTATTTAATACATTATTTAACTATTCTTGCTGTAGTAGTGCTGTGTAATAGAGGTATTAATATTATCTAAGTTAAATATGGTGACTTCTGTGCCATATAAAATTAGGTAAGACATAATTTATGCTTGAACATGAATAGGTTGTAAGAGTTCCATCCTCCAATCCTAACATTAAGTCTTTCTTTAATGTTAGCCACTAAGTCTTTCTAAATATTGAAGAGAACAACCTTAGTACTACCTGACAACTGCTTAGAAATGCAGAAGAGGTGGCTCTACTCTGCATCTAACGAGTCAAATCTGTGTTTTTATAAGATTCCAAGGAGATATTTACATGTGGAAGTTTAGAAGGACTAGACTGATGATTTTGTTTTACTTTAGGATGTTAGGCTTTAGATTCTGGCAGTTCTTTTGTGGAATTTGAATCATGTTAATGCGGACCATAGAATCCATATTCATTGAGAGTATGAGGTAATGCGGACTTAATTACCATTATGGTCTAACATTTAGAATTACAGAAATCATAAGAAAAAACAAGTAAGGGGATCCAAGAAATAAGTCTGAACATATTTCCAAACATATTTATAATATTTTATATCCCAATATCTCTAGGCCATTGCCTAGGAGTGAATATTCTACCTATCCTA